>WHPZ01590878.1:0-45393 GCA_016617965.1 Macrosiphum rosae
AATTCAGTCGAATGAGTAAATTCAGAGTTTGGTGAAAATATAAAAAAATACGGATGATGGGGGGTGTTCTAACACCCATATCACCCCCCCTAAATACGCCCCTGATTCAACAACTCAACTTATTAGACCAATAACTATTTATTGAACCAATATAATTTTGTGCAACCGGTCCTAAGTTATTTAATATAAATGCTAAATCATAATTAAAAACGCCTTCTAATAAATCGTGCATTATGTAAATACAAGCCCCCTTGGTTGCAGCACTTCAATTTCTAAGATAATATCTTGCTTGAAAATGAAAATTGAAGACCCGAGGGCAACAACCAGAAATATCTTTTTTTTGAAATTGTTCAATAGACAAAAAAAAACATTGTAAATTCCAAAAAAAAAAAAAAAATCTAAACATTTTTTGAAAAATTTTAGAATTTAGTTTTAGGGTACATACAATATATTATGCACTTATAGATACTGCTTAAATTTTAATAATAAATGAAGGAAATAATAAAAACTTGTTTGGACATATCTTGTTGTTGCACCGTAATGCAACATTGCTTGAACATATCTTGTTGTTGCACCATAATTAAATACTTATAAGATGTCTTGTTGATTAAAATCAAAACCAGACATCTCCATTATAATAGGAAAAATTAGTGGATGTCTTGTTGTTGCACCAAAATAAAACCAGCCATTTCCATTTATATGATATCTGTGTATTTAACTGTCAGATTTGTCTGGTTGTTTCACCAAACGATGCTGTGTTTTTTACTTAATAATGTGCAATCAAAAACTGAATTTGACCAAAATATGGAGATGTCTTGTTGTTGCCCTCAGATCTTCAATTTTGAAAAATCGGCAACGCTTAAACACAGATAATGTTCTGACCTAAAAGTTTTATAATAGGTCAATTCACCCTAGTATCAAAACTAACAGCACACTATTGAAATTAGTGAACGACAATTTGCTATGTCGTGAGTGTGTAAGACGGAGACAACAAATGTATGTTTGGCGTCCTGTTAATAATATTATCCCCGAACGTACTACCAAATTTATTATTACTCCCTAGCCCATAGGTACCTCTTCAAGGCACAGCGTTTTTATTATGACATTATTATTACGATTACGTAAGTGGTACCCGCAGTAGTACAATAAATTATAGTCACGGCAATGTTATGCAACACCTCAGGCGCGCACCCAGAATTTTTGCTTGGGGGGGGGGGCTTAATAATTTTTCATTTTCCCTTACACACAAGTAAACAATTAAAACTAATTTTTAAATAACCAATTTTGTAAAAAATCGAACAGACTGAATTATCTAAACGAGATTTTCATGCCACAGACAGTCGAAAGTCATAATTATCATTGTTATCGTAGTTAACCATCAAAGTCGACCGTACGTAATCGTTATTGTATTTATAAATCTAAAAATAATTTTCAACGAAATAAAAATCGACGATAGCGTAGAGTATATTGATTGTCACAAACCTTATCGCGTAGTATTGAACTATTATGTATATATATTATATGTGTATCTAACATAATAACAACATTTTAAAATGAAACATTATCATTTATCATTGTTATACTATATTTTCTATAATAATGTGTAATTTAATGAAAAAATATTTTGGGGGAGGGGGGCTTAAGCCCCAAAGCCCCCCCTTGGGTGCGCCACTGCAACATCAGCTGTCTCCCCGACTCTCGACCTACGCAGTGTCCGTTGTCTCCAGTCTCAGCTGGCTGTCATCCGTTGCCGTCGGGCGCCTCGGTTTCGGGCTATATACTTTTATTCGGTAATCAGTATCAGTGTTACCCAACTATACCAGTCTACAGAGCATAATCAATTATTATTATATTATAAGTTTTAATAGGTACCTACTTCACTTCTTAATTTGTTGAAGAATATCTCGTATAGACTAGGGATTTTATAATATGGACTTTTAATGTATGATATAAATACCATAATGTCTTTGATAAATTTACTTATAAAATGTATAACCAAAAAAAACCGATGATAATTTAATAATTGGTTTCGGGTTTTAGTTAGATTTTTTAAACATAAGAAAAAATGGTTTCGGGTTAAGTTCCGTTTCATTATTAACACAAGGTTCTCGATTCTGTAGCCAGTTATTTTCGGTCCGGTTACAGTCTCTACACTATACTCTGTTCAGCGAGAGAACACGCCGCGCACCGAGCGTGCTCTCTCGCTGAACAGAGTATAGTATTGTATAGTAGCTATATTAGTATGAATATTTTACAAATATCCTGAATACAATGTGTATTATTAACAATAATAATATAATATGCAATATTTATCAGAACTAGTAATAAAAACAATTTACATTGGCTCTTATAGGAGGCACGGTATTTTTAGATGAAGTGCCACTAGTGTGAACAAAAAGTATATAAAATATAATATATTGTTTGGCTCAGTTGTCGGCAGCCACCATTTTGTCGGTTGGAAAAACATTCAGTTTACAAAATGTATTAGGAATAACATTATTTAAAATGGAAAAATAAAATAATAGGTAAATGTAAAATGATTTACTTAAAATATATAGGTATATATAATTTTTTGAACAACAGGTATAGAAATAGTAGTATACAATACAATATACATCATAATTAATCTTATTTACCATATTAAATACCATAAGATACCAACGAGACAACCAGACTTCAACTGATGGCGGGAGTTCGCTATCTAGTAGTATATAGAAATAAGTGACTAAGATTCACAGACTTCTATAATACACTAGATAAGGTACTCCTATATAAATCATATTATTATCCGTGAAGCACTGCTGCCATGTTTTTGGTTGGCAAAACATTTCATTAATTATACAATATGCATTAGGAATAACATCGTTTTCAATGTTAAAATAAAATAATAAATGTAAAATATTTTTTTTTAAACAACAAGTATAAATAAAAATAATAAAATACAATACAACGTATAGACCTGATAATAAATGGACTGTGTTTTCTGACCCCCTCGCCTATCGAACTCAACAGCCATCATCACGAATACTGTTAGGTAAAATATCATGAGTTATATTATTTTATTCTCTCCATGGAACCGGGATTTTTTATATCAAAAAAAGTATTGGATAATGGATACCATGGTCACTGTGATGGATACCATAGACATGATAATAGATAATAAATAAATAATAATCATTATCAGGCTATGGTTTTCATATATGAAATTGACAATTAACTTTATTATCCATGACATTTTACCTAAATCTTCCCTCTCATGTTGGATATATTTTTTCTCTCTCTAATAGAAGTTTATCTATTATCAGGTCTACGATACAACATAATTAATATATACCATACAAAATACCATGCAATGCCAACGGGCAACGAGACAACCAGGCTTCTGCTGATAGTGAGAGTTCTCTATCTAATACTATATAGAAATCTGTGCTAAGACATAGGTAATCATGGACTAAGATATAATGGCTGGAAATTACAAAGTAGGCGGGTGACCGAGGGGCGCCAGCAAAAGGTTCCTCTGTTATCAACAACACTGGATGTTTTAAACGTTAATGGTGGTTTTATTTGAAGTCACATTTTCATCTTAGTAAGTGTTTTATACAGAGGTCGTTATAAACTCTCAACGCCAATTGCGACACCCCGCACTTGCCTCTTATACATATACATTCGAGGCCGCTGATTATCTACACAGATATTAAAGAATCTCCTCCCCCCCTTGAAAAAAACCTAGATAAGTCACTGGCCAGAGTGACAGTGGCGGCTGTGCATCAAAATTGTATAATCTACTAATAATTAATATAGACAGCTGACTGTCGGCTATCTTGTTGTTTTATATTACATCTGTGACTTATACCTATAGACAATGCTTGATAACGGAAATAAAAAAAAAAAGTTAAATAGTTATGTAGGATGAATTATTCATCCATAATTTACTAATACAGAATACTAGGTACATTATCTTGTTTCTCTCTCATCTACTTGGTCACCAAGCCTTGAAGGTAGGGTGGAGTGAAAAGCGCTGTCCATTAGTTTATACGGATATGGTCTGTAATTCTGTATACAGTCGTAGGTGGATTACAACAGATAGGTAACGTTGGAGTAGGTATATGCTCTTTTGTGGTCATGATTATTGCTAGAAAGCCATCGTACATTATATGAAAGGCTTTCTGAGCAACAATCAAAATCATTTAGAGCTAGCTTCTACAGACTGCAAGCAATTAATCTGAAGAAGAAAATGTCCTTTAAGCTGTCTGTTTGGAAAATCACAAAAAATCTGAAACAAATCAAAAATTATAATTTATTTATTATTTTTGTTACCTACCTATAAAATATAAAGTTATTTTTTTTCTCGTGGTATTATACTACTTGCGTAACCTTATTTTTATATGAGACACACTTTTTTTTTATATTTATTTGAAATATACAATTTGTAAATAATAAACACGCCTAAGTAAAGAAGTATGTAAGACCTATGTAAGTAAGACGAGTTGGTGTAGTATAATAATAAATTATAATTGTGAAGGAAGTTAAAAGTTATTATCCAGCAGTAATACTTTCGAACCCTTCTATTCGGTGCCAATATTCTAAAAATAATTCGTTTTAAGGATTTATTAAAATTTACCCGGGCATTTCAAATTATTGAGTAAAACAGCGTAGGTAATATTTTCTGAAAAAAAAGTTAAAACTAAAACTTCTTAACAGGGTATTAAACTTAGGTATGAAATTTTACATAGGTTAGGTTAGGTTAGGTTATTATTTATTGGAAATATGTACCTATCATTATATTTAATTTATTCTGATGTTTAAACTTACAAATACCCGTTATGTAAAAATATTATATCATTACAAATTGTTATCGTTTTACTTATGTTTATTGATTTGTTGCTCATTTTTCAATTAGGTATATTTTTCTCGTGATTACAAATACTAACTTCACCTTTTTGATGTACCATCTCTTATAAAACACATTTATTTATATATTTTTTATACTACTTTATACTACTATATTTTTTATTCTACTCATGTGAAATAAATAGTAAAAAAATGTTATCAAATATAGGTACACTATACAACCATAAGAGACACATAGGTACCTATGTGTTTAAGAACTTTGTTATAGAGTGATAAAACCGAATACAGCGCTAAATTAATTATACCTACCTACAATAATTAGGTACCTATGTAATTTTTTTTCAAAATTTGACTGTAAAATGAATGATTCGAATGTTGGAAGGGAGGGAGGGAGGGAGGGTTATAAGTATAGTGGAAACATTAGGTAAACATGTGGACGACTTTATTTTGATAATCTGCATTTACCTATATAAGAAATATAACGGAAATTCGATAGATTGACAAATTGTATGAAAAAATAGGATGAGTTTTCTTAAAATGATGTAACAAAAGTGATGTAAAGTTCCTTCAAATTAGTTGCAATTACTGATTTAATTGATAAATATTTAAAGGCTCTCAGTAATAAATTTGAATGCCTGGTAATATTGAAAACATTTTGCGTAATATTATAGCTTTCCGAAAATTTGCGAACGAGCGAAAACAACGGGCAACAGTAATTTATGAAACGTTAATTGATTAGAAAAATGGGTTACGATTGGCGATTTAGGGAGGGGTTCAGATGGCGGTTTAACAAATTAGGATTAAAATTATTCAGGGTCACTGTTTACACATTACATATTAGCAGTGGCGTAGCCAGGGGGGTGTTTTGGGTGTTTAAACGCCTTCCCCCTCCCATTAAGATTCCCCCCCTAATAAATATATTGTTTATATTGTTCGGGACTGCTTGTATGTTTTATTGTAGTGGTCGTAAATCATTTTAGAAAAGTTATAAATTTGTCTTATGAAATGGCGAAATTAAATACAAAGATTGAATTTGCATATATTTTGCATATTTTGTCATATTTTAGAAAATGTGGACATTTGTGCGTATTTTGCATTTTTTTTAACTTAAATGTATATACAGTTATCAGGGAAAATCATATTTGGGTAACTTTGAAAAGTGTCTTAAAAAATATTATGTTTGGTTAGGTACAATAGGCGCTAATTTTGCGATTTGGGAAGGCTGAAGCCTAAAAAGCAAACTATTATAAAATTGAATAACACTCAGTTGACTCGGTACCTTTTTTCGACTGTATAAATTCAGTCGAACCGTCAAAGATACACTCAGTCTCTGTGGGTATTTTATTAGTAGGTACCTATAGTTAAATTTGGGGAGTCTGGACTCTAGCTGGAGTATTGTAAAATTGTCCCGTCATAATCCTAGAAAAATTAGCTGTTAAAGGGTATTAAATGGTAAAAGATACAAATTGAGATCATCTCTTATTGGAATATTGTGAAAAAAAGTTAATTTATATTTATTGTTATTTTTTTTTTTTTTTTAATTTAAGTTTGTCTTAATAATTTTAAGATTGTTAGAGATGAAAGATTCTTCGAGAAGCTCTAAAGGAACACCCAACAAATGTACAGCAAAAACGTGAAAATTAAAGACGGATTTCAATGAAGGAAATGTCTACGAACATCATAAACTTTGTTCATACTTTATGCCTATTAGCTAATAGCTTTAAACAATATACATCCAAAATCGGGAATTTACTAATTGCGCTCGGTCATTTTCAGCTTGATAGATCAATTATTGGTTATTTAAATTTAAAATATGTGAAAATAATATTTATTATATTCAGTATAATTCAGAAAAAAAAATGTACTTTAACCAGTCACTCAGAAATTTATATAGGTAATAGCTAATATAATTTTTTAATTTTCAATTATTTCAGTATACATAGTTTGTGTATGCCAATTCAATGTTGATTGAATTAGATTGAAGAAAAACATATTTTTCATACCTGAAGGTAAAACAATTTACAATTAGTTTACTGTTAGTTAAATGTAACAGGAATGCAATATTGGTATACTGTCATACTGGCCATAAAAAAAAGGAACGCAATAAATGGTACCTTGGTACACTGATCTTTAATAAATATTTTGTTTTGGGTGCAACTGTATATACCAGTATAATTAATTCCAAAATTTCATATTTTTAGTTATTAATTTCATTATGTTATTTGTTTCTTTATAGTTTATACACATTTTAGATTATTTCATGTTGAAATCAGTGACTGCTATTTACATTATTTCACCCATACACATTATCGACTATGACTTGTTGGTAAAATAAAAATATGTGCCTACCAACCATAATAGTATAACCTCTGAACAGAGTAATTGTGAAAATTGACGAATTAAAAGTGTTTGTTTTTGCATTTTCAGTAGCACTCATGAATTATCAAAGCACAATAATCACAATGTAGCTTTATTTTAACTAGTAACTTTCATATAATGTTACAGGTAAATGTGTAACTAGTTTTAAATTACAAAAGTTACCGATTTATGTAAATTAGTTATATGTACCTAACTATAATATACCCAACCCTGATTATAGTTCATACATATAACTACCTACTACAAATACTACAAAATAATTTGTGTTTATTATAATATTATGTATAATAATTATGCTATTATTGTTTAATATAATTTATTAAATTAATATCATAATATACATATGACGTATAATGTACCTAATCATTTTTAAAACTAACACAACTAAACAGTTTTGAAATATTACGAAAATTATGTTAGTAGAAAAATAAAATCTGAATACAAGTATACAACACTTTTTGATCAATATAAGGTATTTTATTATTAAAAATAAATTTGAAATAGGCACTGATGCTAAAACATGAGGGAAGTCGCTTAGCAGTATAGCAAATTTCGAGTGTACTTACTTCGTCATAATTGAGTAGGTCACTGTATGATATTAATATATGTGTTGAATTTTAAATGGTAATTGCGTTTTTAATTACATCAAAAAATACAAGACATTTTGTCAAAAACTAATATACGAGAGTAATACTTCAGTCATTTTTTTTTTCGATTATTTTTAAAAGTATTGGGATTTTTTTAAGAGCCTCAAGTACCAATGAGTTAACTAACAGATACCACTCTCAAAGTTGAAAGCTTAAGATTCAATAATTTTTTCTACTCTAATACGGGATACCTGTAAACCCTATTAACTCTGAATCATTATAACATTTGATATACTAGCATACTGCAGACGTACCTACAGTGAGGATTTTAAATATGTAATGGAACAGAGATAAATTTAGATAAATTATGTAGATATTGTCGAGTATTATAAAGTAGTAGGAGGGATAAAAATATAAAGATAGTATGATAAGCCATGGCAAATTATTTTTTCCCGTGCAGGGTTAGAGACTTCTAGCTCTAAAAAACCACGTAAATATTATGACCTAAAAAATAACCAAATATTGTACTGAAAGTATGCTCTAAAAAACTTTCATTTTTTTTTTTATATTTTTTAAATTTGGTTTTTATTTTTTGATAACTAATATAGACTTTGTTTTCACAAGGGTTTATCAATTCCACTGAAACACCTAGTTTCGAAAAAAAGGTACCTACCTATATAATATAATATTGTCCCGTCTATAACTGATTTACTGGTTTTTATACCGTCTATAACTGATTATGGCGGATACTGTTCATATTATCGTATTATTGATTATACAGTCTTAAATTTATTAAAAAACATAGTAGAAACCATCCTTACGATTTAGACTGCATTTACATATTTTACTGAATTTTTTTAACCAATGTAACCATGCCCGCGTTTGCTAAATTTAATTTACTTTTACTGTCAGTAAGTATATTTTATTTTAACCGTCTTTTAACGATTTCAGACTTGATTAATAAAAATTGTAATAAAAGCAATACCTACCTTCTTATTATAATTATATGTAAATATATGAAAGAAATAATTCAGATGATTTTATAAAAATAAAGTTTATAGGTAAATTTCCAAAAATTATAAATTCTATAGGTACCTAGGCATGTTTAATCGATGTAGTATTTTAATATGTAAGTTGGTGGTATATAAAATTGATCAATAAAGTGCCTGTAAAAATAATATCTTATATAAATATTATGTTAGGTAGGTACGTAAAGAATAAAAGAAATAATGTTTTTAAATTATAGAACTGTTTATATGTATTACAAACATATTATATTTAAAATTTTTTTTAGTTATTTCTGAGATATTTGTCAAAGTAATAACCTATGAGACTGTAACAAAAATATTTAAATTCCTTGTAATTTCCATCTTGTCTATTGTATAAGCAGTATTTATAAACTATAATAAACGTCGATACTTACATATACATGTATATAATATAATATTATACCTAATATATTCATATTATGTTGCGTAGGTACTAAGTCCGAAATACTTAAAATCGCAATATGTCTATAATGATTTTTGTACACACTAAAAAGTCAAAAGAGTACAATATTTTGCTATAGAAATTAGATACAGATTGTACAAATCGCCTTTTAACAACGTCCATACAGACGTACAGTTTAATTCACATTAAAAATAAGCAAACATTTTCTTTTTTTTAAAGTACCTAAAAAAAATAAATATGTTGTAAATTAAATAATTACATATATTATTGATTTAATATATAAAATGTTATTATAAATATTGTGTAGGTACTAGGTACTCAAATAATATATAATTTCGTTTAATTGGTAAATTATGTCGACGTGCTATAATTATGATGTTTATAAAATACATTTGTAATTATACATTGTATTAGAGCCAACTACAGAAACATGTTTTAAAATATCATTAGATAAAAAATATTGCATTAAAATGACATCTCTACTAAAATGTATTTTTATGAATGTTTATTTTTAAGGGCTCAAAATTATATGATATGTATAAAAATATTACTGGGTACATTTTGTAAATGTTCTACTACTTTTTTTATGAAAATAAAACTGTACGAACAATAGAATTGCGAAAAATTTTAAAAAACTGGCAAAAGCCCCTTAAAATACGATTTGCACCTACAATACATTTTTACATTTCGTGATATATACAGTGGTTGTTGTACAACGTGATTTGTACAATCTATCTACTTTGTACAGCAATATTGCACACTTCGCAATGTTTACAAACACTACTGTACAACTGTACAGATTACGATTTATTTACTATTTCGGAAATAGTACGTATAGGTAACATAATATATTATATAAATACGCATAGATGCTGCTGCTAATACACTTATATCTACTTTATAGGTAGTATATTGTAGTATATGTGCTAGCGGTATAATACAGTGGGCACACTGACACAGCGTATATAGCTTTTTTCCCGGGTCAATGGTAAAAAAGGGTAGGTAGGTACCTATATTATGTTATAAGAACCGTTAGTAGGGTTGTGCTTTTTTTTTAAGGGTGAATTAATTCACTATTCAACAGTAGCAGGAAGTGGAAGTAATATTGTGAGGGGTGAGATAGGTACCTCTATATTTAGGAAGGTATAGGTAAAAATACATATCGGCTCTGGAAAAAACGCTGCTGAAATGGGGATGAAGTGTGTTTGGGAATAAAAAAAAACCACTCAAATAATTCACGCTGAGTATAATAATTTACAATAGGTTTGATAACAAACTGATGCTGGCCAAATGCAAGACGTGACTGAATCGCACACACGTAAGTCTTGAAGCACAAGTGGCTAATATACAGTAGGAGGTAGTCAAAGAATACTACACAAAAATTTCAAAATAATATTGAACAATAATTTTTAATTTATAATATTCCTATAAATGCATTAACTATATCTACTGCCTTTTATTGTCTATAAACAAAAGTAGGAGTATCATTATATTATACACTGTGTGTAAATTGGTAAAATTCGAATTCACATGGCACTATCATAGTTTTAATAAATTAAAATTGTTGATAATATGTTAGATTATTAGGTCCCGAGAAGAGAAAAATATTAAACATTTCCCACTGGGCACGAACGATGACCGTGTTGGTTGAATGGGCTCAAAAGTTAAATAGCTATACATAATACCGAATATCTTAGCAGAACTGTGGAAGATACCTATTACTTTTCTGAGTATGTTTTAAAATATGAATCTTTAAAAATTAAATTCTGATGATCAAATAATGGTCATATATATATATATATATATATAATACCTACATATACATTAAAAATCACATCAATCCGTACATAATATATATTATAATATATCCTATATAGTATATAGCACATCACACATTATGTCGTCCAAAAACAGTTTCAATGAACGAGACAAAACATTAAATAATACGACTAAAAGTGTAAATTTCATAATTTTATTGTTCCAAGTACAAACACTTAAAAACTAATAATTTATATAGACGTCTGATGTGATTTTTGTTTTTCCAAAAATGTAGAATTATTCAAGTAATTTAAGTAATTCAAATAATAAAAATATTAGCAACAATGATTATTTTAAGATTATTAAATTCTTGTATATTTAAAAATAAGATAATTATGCTTCTACGATTAAATAATATAGTTATAATTTTGAAGAAACTGTATATATTATACAAAACAATAAAAATGATTTTTCTTCTAACAATTTTAATTATTATCTTGTAATTGAAAAAAATCATAGCTATTGAGACTTTTGATTTAACGTAAGTATATTATTATTTTCTATACTCCAAAGGATGATCAAAATTTTAACTAGACCAACTATTAATAGATAGGTACCACAAATCTAGTCACACCGTTATATCGTTAGGTTGTATTGAATATTGACTTATAATAACTATTAGGTAAAAATGATATGGTATAATATTTTAAGAATTAACATTATATGCATTGTATTTTGCAAAAATTACTCCAACCCACCGAATTTGGTAATAATAGAAAAATTATTTACTAATTTTAATTTTTTAATAGGCCATATTATTAGGTGTACCGTAAAATTGGGTGACTTCGGACACATGGGTTGAATTCGGATAAAATACCATGTTTTTGTAGTTATCTTATCATTTTAGAATACACATTTAATAAAGTTTAAAACTGATACGTCACGTTAATATCTATTAATAATATTAATTGATGGCATAATGTTATCATACCACATGTTATGGATTTAAATACAAAATATTCTATTTTTGGATTATTAAATTATATAACTTATTACAACTTTAGTACAACAAAAAATAGACATATTTGATTGCGGTTTTCGGTAATCTACTAGTTACCTTGTCTGTGTTAATTGATATATGTGCACATTGTTAAGTTAGTTAATCTCACACTGTAGTGTTAAATCGTCTTAATTATTTCAAGACTTGGGGTGACTTCGGACAACACATTTACTATGCCCAGATCAAATTGTCCACAATGTAGGAGGACGTTCTTATAAGAATTATAATCTTAATGAAATAAAAAATTTAGTTGATGTTGTTAGATATGAAAAAAGAATTACATCTCAATCAAGTAATCTCAGTCGTTTCAAGCAATATCAGAGCCGAAAAAATTAATTTTAAGTTCACCATTTTCTAGAAAAGTAAAGAATTATTTTTTTTTAATATTGAATAAATAATTTTATATTTGTGCTAAATTAATGGGGTTTTTTATTTCAATTTATTACATTTTTAAAAAATATATATATATATTGTCTCCAGTCAACCAATACAAATTTGAATACGATTTTTATGTAAAAATAGGTTTGCGTCCTGTTGACTTTTAACTTTTTAAAAAAGTTCATTAATGAAGATAAATTTTAGTTTTAACAATCATATATTATAGTGTAGATGTTATATAATTTTTTTTGAAATTTTTTCTTTAAAATACAATCATAACTTAAAAAAAAAACCACGAAAAAGGGCCCGAAGGCACCACAGTTGATGGTACATAATATACGTTTCATTAGAATAGATTTGTTTTATATGGGTTCAAAGTAGAATAGCTATAATTCAATCTCTATTGTCTATACAATTGAGTACTAAATAATTTTAAATACTTAAATTATAGCACTGCCAATTGGCTAATTTAACATAATATAACATAACATTTGCAGTTGGAACCTAACCTATATCTATAACTTGAGAAGATACGTAAGACATAATTACCAAATCAAACATAATGATATGTACAGATGTATCTGTTCTTGGCATTAATCCTGAAAATTGTCTTATAATATATAGACTTTATCTTTATGTAATACCAATGTATTCTATATTTCGTTGTAATAAAATAAATCAAAATATGTTTTTCATAGGATAGGCACTTCGCACTATGCATTTCACATAACATAACTGCAATGGACTATTAGCATCACCATGGTATCTATTTTACACTAAACCAATAAGTCTATGAATAAAATTGTATTTTTATTTTTAAATTATTTACCATTTTTTTTTTTACATAATACGAAATTTGAATTAATAATATTACAAATATATATAATAATATGTTATAGGCATAATAAAATATACAGAATATTATTGTGCCTATATTTTTACGCTTTAATACTTAAGATTTAGGAATATACTTTATATTTTATATGTTTGGATTATTCTTGTATAACTGTATATTATATCTCTACGTGTAAAGTATATTATAGTACCTACCTACAATCACTAAATCTTTGTTGGTTAAACTCGCTGGAATGTTAGCAGGGGCTGCAGCTGTGTTACCTATATACGCTTTCGCGTATTAACTACTTATAAGTATCTAATATATTAGATTAGAAATTAGATAACGAAAAAATATAGTTTACAGATAAAACTATAAAAACATTGGCCTACCTATACAATATAATAAATAATAAATAATAATGCATTAATACGTATACCATAATTTTATAATATATAAGCATCCTATGCAAAATTTGATCGAAAATAATTTTATTTTATATTACATATATATAAGTACCTAATAATAGTTTTACTTTCGATGTTAACTAGAGTTTATTACTTATTTTTTATTTACTATCTTTTTTTACTTAGGTATACTTTATTGACTACAGACTACAGTTGTAATGAGGTTAATTGTTTGACAAATAAAAATGTTACCTAAGCAATTTAAAAACCCTCGGGTACCTACCTAACTGACTAGGTGCCTACATGAGAATCTATAATTACGGTTATAATTTAAATTTAAAGCTACTTGATACATAATATACTAAATATATTATACTTAGTATATACTTACTGCAACAATGACCACTAACACGAATAGGTATATATCGGAGCGAATGACATCCCTACCTATATATTATATATTATAAATTATAATATATAGTACCTATGTTATATAATATGTTATAATATTAATATAAAATGTAGGTATTATACGTAGGTAAAAACGACACAATTATGTAAAAAATCTATAATATGGAGCAAGTCCCATAAAGTACAAATATAGTAACAATAGCTGCTGAGTGATATTTAGTTGATTAATACAATTAATGATAGTAATAATATAACGATAATACTAACAATAATAATAATACTGTGCGTCCATATGATAATATAATATAAAGGTAATCGTACTAGGTACCTATTTCGAAAACGAGACATTCTTAGTTACAATAGCGACTGCCGTTGTCTCTCTTATTATTGATCATATTATTGGAATTTATAAATTTTTACCTCTGTATATTATATTGTATAACGAGCAATTCGTAATTTTATTAAAAAAAAAAACAAAAAATTCGAAAGAATTTATAGGTAATAATATTTATATCATAATATACTTACTCGACATGGCAGCGGAAACGGTTCCTCTGTGCTCGTCGTACGGCACTCGAGTCCACTGTTAAATACAATATAGGAATATGACCGAACAAATGTTGAACGTAATAATAAGTAATACCTATTACAGACCGAGTGTACTTGTAGTGTTAAGTTATAATGATAGTATTATGTAAGTGCGGGTCACCGCGGCGGAATGATCGGCGCACACAGGACGATGGCGCGACGGCACGCGAAATGGACAGGCCGCGCCGGCGGTTATACTTTATAAAACAGTGACGGGACACGACAACGACGCCTCGACGGCAGCGGCCCGCAACGAGTCCGCAACCCCTACAGACCCCACCCACCCCCGCGCGTACCGTTTGTTGTGCGCTCGTGCGTCCGTCCCGCCGCACCGACGACGGACGAATCGACGGAGCGCCGACGGAGCGACCGCGCGTCCACCGTCACCCCTTCCACTGTTCCACCCCGCTGACGCCGCCACCGACTGCGACACCACCCCCACGCCACCACCGAAAACGTGGCCATACCACCACCAGCCGTCAAACACTACCTCCCACCGCCGCCGCCGCGCTGTCCTGTCCGCCGTGGCGGTGGACCGTGTCGTACACTCGTACGCGTGACTTACCCGCTCTTCCTTCCAGCCGCCCTACCAGCACACGATATTCAACGTGCGCTCAAAATGGCGCGTATATTTCTCTTTCCACCGTATTATCATTATGATTCACTCTTACATTTTACCCGTAACGGTGTTACAATAATAATAATACGACGTTGACGCATCGCCGACGACAATAGAATATTATATTATATATAATATAAAACAAATAATATATATATACCTACTGTTCACATTAGAAAGGGCTTCGCGGAAGGGATGTTTTATGTACAGACACGCACACATGCACACACACACACACACACACATACATACGTACACAATGTATACAATAACTACCTTTATGACATTGATCGTCAACGAATGTAATAATAGTCGGAGAACGATGTCGGACGTCGTATATTACAACAATATCAATAATAATAATACAAATTTATGAATAGCATAGTAGGTACACTAGTTAGTAGGTACCTACTTAGGTGTTGAAATGTGTCAGTGTGTGTATATTCAAAGTGGTACGTGGGTATTAATTATTTAGGTATATATATTATAATATTGTAGTCTTGTATCTACATATACCTATCAACAATAGGTACCTACCTACCTATGTGATGATGCTGTGTGTGCGAGAATTGATTGAGTGTCCGATAATATAGATGTTAGCTTCTTACATCTATATAGTTAACAAATATTATAATATTCAACTCTAAAAGTTTGAAGTTAATCTGCACTCGGCAATCTCGAATGATGAGTTAATCTGACTATACTCACGCGTGACATGTCGCACAATGTTCTTTAATAGTGTGTCAGACTGTAGGATAACGAAAATTTGATGCAATGAAGAGCTGCGGATATGTAATAATAAAGACGCAGCAAATGTTCAATTATAAGAGCCAATAGCACTCGATTTATTAAGAGGACGCCACACCCGCATGTGTTGTCTCCGTCTTACAAATGTACAACATAGCAAAAACTCTTTTGCGAGGGACAACTTTTCTCGCACCATATTTGTTGTAGAACTACCAAATTTTCACAGCACTTAAAGAAGAACTTTATCTGTGCAACAGCGTGCTTTTTTTTCAATAGCACCATCCAATCATTTTATATAAGCAAATTAAAAAACCAAATGTTTAGAAGCAAATAACTTGTATTGTACCTATATATGTTATTGAAAAAAAAAGCACGCTGTTGCACAGATAAAGTTCTTCTTTAAGTGCTGTGAAAATTTGGTAGTTCTATAACAAATATGGTGCGAGAAAAGTTGTCCCTCGCAAAAGAGTTTTTGCTATGTTGTATAGGTACATTTGTAAGACGGAGACAACAAATGCGGGTGTGGCGTCCTCTTAATCTAAATTCTAATATATACTAATATTATATTTAATAGTAAAAATAGAAAACGAAAAAGAAACTTAATGTGAAAACTAATTTGGTAGGTAATACAAAGTTGGGATTGTAATCATAACACCGTTGCAGTGTCACATTATTATAATATAAATATAAAATATTTTATTTGATATGATATATTTATTTCATTATTACATTATTATTTTTAATGCATGTAGATAGTAGATGTAATATGAATATAAGTTCATATTTGAGTAAATACCAAAACAATGAAAGTATAATACCGATATTATCCGGAGAAAATAGCTTGTAGGTTAGGTTACTGCTATGTTATGTTATGTTAGGTAATAAACTAATAATTATTATAGGTGTACGCTAAAACGGCTGGGACGCGGACGACGTATAGATTCCAATGATAAAAAAATCTTTACATTAGATGGCATTTTCATTGGCCCGCTAGCCTATGAAAAGTAAATATAAAGGAGATGGGTACAACAGTCTACATGTACACAAATATACAATATATTATATATATATACAGAAATTCTTTGTCAAAAAGGAATTTATTATACAGTTCAGCATTCATCAAGTACTTATCTATAGTTTTATTATAGTATAATAATATTTTGTGAGAGGTGTGTCGCGCTATTTACTCATCTAGTCGTCTGACATTTTATTTTCACATCACATGATATTTGTATATATTTTGTATATTATATGCATCCAGTCACGATAACTATCCGTAGGTATGTCTATACCCTTAAAAATGTTCTCCCCTAATGTCTGTCGAGCTAGGTATTTGCAGAACTTGATATATTGGTTAACAGATTAACGATTTACACAAACGCGGGGTGAATTCGCTGCAATTATATATCAATTTGTTCGATTTACAGATGTAAATTACCTATAGACAGGTAAAATATTAGCACATTTTAAGCATTTCAATTCTTAGTTTTTTTTTTCTGAATGTTGAAATTTAAATAAATTATTTTCATGTTTGGTCAAAAAGTTTGAACATTTGATACAAGGTTCATCATAAGATGTACTCACAGTGATTAAAAAATAATGATTTTAGTTATTTTGTTGTAATTTCAAAAATATTATTCGAATGGTCATGAAACTTTTTACAGCGTTATATGTTTAGGTTGACTTGAAATCTTCCAAAGTAAAATTTGGATTATTACTTTGTGTAACAGATGGTTTAAACATCAAATTACATGGATATGTCTTACAATGTTTCTGCATATTATATTAATGTACCATGTGCGATTGAGTATAATATTAATAAAATGGAACTTCGCTATCTCGAACTCTCTCGAAGTTTCTATATGTAAATTTTTTTGGTTTCACTGTAATAGGTAAGTTAATTTTAAATGTATATTATTTAATATAATATTTAGTATAGTAATTATGAATTACATAGCATTAAGTAGTTTAACGATATCAAAATATTGGATTGTATAAAATCACAGATTACCTTTCTAAATTTGAGTATTATATTACGTATCATTGACATATATTATAAATATAGTATATACCTACAATGCATATTCATTATTAAAAATTTTAATAATAGGTAAAACCTATATTTTAACAATCATATATAGACATAAAGTATATAAGTAATAAGTATAGGTATAGCACAGAAGACAGAAATATAATATATTATGACACCACACCTTCGGGAAAATTCTGGTTCTGGTATTTTGTCACTTAATATATCATTCACGAAAAACGTATACCTAGGTATATGATGAGCCATTGTATAGGTATACCAGATTGTACCGTATTACACTGTGATACCGTATAGGTATATGTTTATGTGTACATAGGTATAAGAGGTTATAAGGTTTTTTAAAAATATTATTTTTAGAAATTTGCTGACATGAGTATATTTCTTAAATTATTTGGTAATCACATAGTACTAACAATTTTTGTCATATGTTCAAGTAGCAGTTTTATTTTTTTTTTTTTTTGTCAGATCTCGGTGGGACACCCTGTATATTTTATTATATTGGCGTTACACCTCGGGATAATAAGAATTTGTCAAAATTGAATTTCGCCGCCACGCACCGCTATTCAATATTGTTCGTAAAACAAACACACGTAAATATGAAAAGTAGTGTTCCTCCGGGAGTGACTGCACGTCGCCGCGAAGCACATCATCCGCGGGGATGGTTGTCGCGGATGATGTGGAGGGGTCGACCAGCTGGAGGGTATGTGTGATCGTGTGTGTGTGTACGTTCCCGAAACATAAAGGGATGACGAAATACTGGTTTAAACCCTTTTTATTTTATTTTTTTAGGGCGTCTCACACTATACGCTGCTATAGCTATATATGTAATATACATCACATTATATTCCTATGGGTAACGAAAAATATAAAAGGGGTTTCTCCACAATACAATATAATATTATATCCTCAAGCTCTTTCCGTTTATATAATTCCTGTTTTACAAATTTTTTTCTCTTTTTTTTTTTTGTCGATTCCGGGTAAAAATGACAATGTCATATAGTGTGTGCACTATACCTAATATTATATATATAATATATATATTTATATACACTTAAACTCGTACAAACACTCATACTGGTATAACGGGGTCAATTAAATGAACATCGCTGTCGCGGTCGTAGTGTATGAGTAAAACGCGGGAATACCGATAAATGTATAATGTTATAAAGTGCACCCCTTTTAAGTTTAATATGTATGTATATAAATATAGGAATATCAAAAATATCAAAACGGTTATTATATAATAATATGTAACCAGAGGGATTCCGCATTCGTGTACACTCGATCAAATATCATAAAAAACGTGAAACTCGACTCTTTTCGACGGTATTTTTTCTTTTCAAAATAAATTCGTAGAATTTGATATTTCAGTAAGTACATCATTTATTTTTTCACAGTGAAACCTTCGTTAGAAAATACGTTAAGAAAATATATGTTTCTATGTATAGTATCAATACAAAATGTTGGGTACCTATATATCATATTATCATATATTCATACCATATTTCGTCCGTTTAGAATATAATATTTTTATGACATCACTTTCACTCAAAGGTTCATATTTAAATTTTATAATTAAAATAAATTATACCTAGGTACTCAATATTAATGCTATATAATAATATTTTTAATATAGTAATGTTATTGCATACCTAATGCATTTTAGGTATATAAATGAAACACTTTTATGATGAACATTTCTATAAGGCTCGGAAGCATGCTGAAATAAAAGCCCGGATTAAGAAATTTTGAGGCCCAGGGGCCAAAGTTTTAATTTAACCCCCTGTACGAAAAAATAAAATGAAAATGTATATATTATTTAATATTAGGTACCTGTTATAATAAATATATATAGGTATTAGTACATTAGGTACATAGCAATAAATAATGAATAATATATCACTTTATTTATAAATTATAATAATATATAATGTAGATAAGATTTGTGTTTGTTATAACTTAAAATATTATAGGCATTACAATCAAAATTATAGTTATTTTTATATTTTATGACCTAAAAATAAACAATGATTTCATACAAAATAAGTATTGATATATGTTATTGTGTGCAACAATAACCGTTTCATATTTGTTTATTTTGTGGTCATAATAAGAAACGCACCAAATATAGGTAATTATAGCACTTCTATATAGACTAAGTATACTATGATCACAAACTGCAGAAATCATATTCTAAAAAAAAATTCATTGAAACTCTAAGAAAGAGTTAAAAATATTAAGCATACAATATATACCTACTCACTACACCTATATCGTACATTCGTAGGATTGTTCAAATTTAAAAATATTAAGCTTTTATTTATAAAATGTATTACAGTTATATTGTTATAGAACTGTTTCAAACGCTTCAACCGTCATCGAAAACTAAACTTTCAGTGCAGGCGTGACAAAAATGTAATTTGACTTTCAAATAAATATTAATTTGTTTTTCGATAAAGGTAAAGACAAACTTATGAGGAATCTTCAATTAAATTTTCAAATCTTAGATTTAAAAAGAAAAAAAAATTATGAATTTAGAGTCAAAATCATTTGCACATTTTCGTGATTTTTACGTATTTTGTCAAAATTCAGACTTTTAAAGCGTCATCGTAAAAATATATTTATATTATATTATACTATATTTTATATTATATACATAGATGAAGAGAGAGAGAAAATATTGTTTGAACTTTTTAATATCTACTTTAAAGTTCAATTACGATAGGGGTAAAATATAATTTAATAAAATTAATATAATTAATATCAATACATATGATATTAATTAATATAGCTTAAATAAAAATTATACTTTAAGGAGACTTAACTTCTTATAACTAGTAACCAGTGAGTGACATTAAAAAATGTTGACGAATAATAATTTGTATAAATACGAGTTGGCTGGCGGCCACTATTATATATGGATTGACCCCAAATTTATAAAGATATACAGATTATAGAGTGACTAATATTATACAGGATGATTTTTTAAACATTGAATAACCTACCTAGCCACTTAGGTACTCAATGTTTCAAAAATCTTAACAGAAATTGAATACAGTTTTGCTTACGAATATAAGAATGGAAAAATAATGGCATATAAAATGATAAAATGTGTATCGATTGTTTTAAATTGTCCAGACAGAAAATGTCCAAAATAGTAAATATTGTTTTAATTAATGGGTTTTTGTAATTGTTATTATCACCTATATTACAATATATACCTATTATTCCTACTATACTATTTAACCATTTTAACATTTTAACCTGTAGGTCCTATAAATTATTTTGACTTTTAATTATTTGAAATGTTCTAAAATTCTAAATAGTAAATGCATTATGTATTGTTTTTTATCTGCAGAAGTAAGCTCCATCCGGACACGGCTGTTTCCCGGATTAGGACAGCATCTAACACATGGTATTGATGGGACGACGAGTAACAGTCCTACTCCAAAAATCTCCAAACACCGATGATGTCCAAGAGCTCATCCTGACGACTAGCAGTCTGACCAACGACCCAAACAGAATATTAATTCTCCTGATTCAGAGCACGGTCAACTGGAACGAGCTGATAAAGATGGTCGATCTGATACTGACTACCAAGAAGCAGGATGAAATGGAACACCAAGCTCTCCAGAGAGCAGGTGCCTGGTCCAAAATCCAAATATACGTCTAGCAGTTTTGTGAGCTCTGGCAGGAAAAAGAGAAGGATCAGATATCGCGCCGCGCGAGTCTTTCGAAGGTGCCACCGATCACGCTGTTCCAATCCATCCGGTCTCCATGGTACGTAGGGGGGGACGATGATCATAGAAGATCATGAACAATGTTCTAGTTCGATGTTTTAGTTTGCTGGTACGCCCATTTAACCAAGGATAGGACAGCGGAATAAGACACCAGGTCTTAAACCTATTCTTTTATGATAACTGCAACGGCACGGCGATCGCTCACAAGTGGTATTTCAACTGTAAAACACTTAGAAACACAGTTAAACTTCGATTACGCTTAATCGGCTGATAACAGATATTTAACCGGGCAAATTCGGCTTTAAAAACTTTAATCGTGATTAACTGTGTTGTTGGAATTGACCCTTAAAGTGTTAAACTGTCGTAGTTGCTTGAATAGGGTCCATGTATGCATACTATGTTAGTTCTATTACCTATTATTATTTAATAAACAATGGTGGAAGTATTCGAGGGAAACTAGTTCTCACGGTGTCGTCAGTTCAAATCGAAAAAAAAATAGTATATTCATCATGTATGCATTTTTTTAAGAAGGACATAAATAATAATATAATTTTGATAGGTAACGAATAATAGATTTTTTGAAACTTATCTATAGAAAAGAGGTACCTACTATTGGAGTTAGGTAGGTAGTGGTAATATCTAATATGGTAATATCTATATTCTATATACTAGTATACAATTATAAGGTTATAATTCCAAGTATCATATTATTATTCATTAAGTTTAATAATTTATATAAAATAAAACAAGTTTATAAAATTTATAACATGTTATACATAAATCGAAAAATGGTCTAAAAGTTGTAGGATATTACTATCTTTGTTTACTATCTTAAGACGTATTATACAAAAATAACCGCAATACATTTTATAAATAATAGCTTAACATTTTTAAATTTGAACAATAGTACATATTATAGGTGTAATGCGTAGGTATATATATTGTAGGCATCAAAGCATCCCCATTTTTAACTCTTTCTTAGAGTTTCAATGAATTTTTTTTTTAGAATATGATTTCTACAGTTTGTGATCAGTATTTAGTCTATATAGAAGTGCTATAATTACCTATATTTGGTGCGTTTATTATCATGACCGCAAAATAAACAAACATGAAACATTTGTTGCACACAATAACTTATATCAATACTTATTTTGTATGAAATCGTTGATTATATTTAGGTCTTAAATAAAAATAACTATAATTTTGATTATAATGCCTATAATATTTTAAGTTATAACAAACACAAATTGTTCTATACAATAGGTATATTATATACGTCTTGTAAATGATTGTTGTAAACCTGCATACGTTCTCTTATTCGAAGTTAATATATTTCAAAAGAATTATAATATCATATTCGACGAGTTTTCTATTTTTTTTTATAGTTGCCCAATGAACATTTATTTTCAATATCATTCGAGTCCCTATGTTCGCCCACGTAGTTTTTTGAGTCTAGAAACCGTGAATCAAAAAATGTATTATTAATAATAAAAAATAGAAAAAAAGAATAGCAGCCGAGGAAAAAATATACAATACAATACATATATAGGTAGTGGTGACTTTCAGCTGGTGCATCAAATTGGTTGTTACGAATTGTTACGTGGACCGGATCCGTTCTGGTTAGGTATATATTATATTGTATCGTGTTCCTATGTTACGGCCTATATATAGGTATACGTATAAACCAGCGTACTGCGATAGTTCCCTCTCACTACAGTATATTGACATCGCTGTAGCAGGAAAACCCCCTTACTTAAGATTAATGGTTCGGCTACCACGGAGGGCCAGGTACGATGTGTTATTTTTTTTTCCGTTCCGTTCGTTTTTTGAAGCAACCGTATACACGATTACCCAAATGTACGATACGGACAAAAAATAAATAAAAAAAAAAAACCATTCTCTTGGTGTGTCGGGGACCAAGTACGCCGGGCCCATTTAAGTTTTTGACGGCTATTGTCGAATCGGTCGACAAAACCTTCGATTAACCTGACATATGACGTTGGCATATAATATACGTACCTATATATGTATATATACACGCACGCGTTGAAACATATTGTGTATAGGTGACTATATACCTATACGAGCAATTTCACAAAGACGTGCTACAAAAAGACGCTCTTGATAGGCCCGAAATGAGTGATTGATTCCTCGACGCGTGTATGCGTTTTCGTAACAATTAATCACGATAAACAATGTGATATTATTATATTCGCTTTTGCCGTTGGAAAATTATGTTTTCATATTAAATATTACAAACAAGCTAAATGTATTTTATAATATTTTCTCAATATATTAACACCGCATATTGATACAGAAATAGATAGGTAGGTACTAGCTTTTGAATTTTTCAGCAGTTGCATTTCCATAATATAATAATTAATAAGGACAATAAGATTGATACTAATTTGGCTGCGTATGCGCAATCCATTTGGTTAATTTATTAATATTATATTATATCGTGAGCATCCTTTAAATTGCTTACTGTGGACTGTGCAGGTCACCCGATTTTTAGAGACGGGACGCAATTTCTCCAAGGAAATGTAGAATAATTTTGTCCATTTTTCAATAATTATTTATATATAATCTGAATATTTGATAAAACGTTCTGAAATCGAATAAATTATCTGATACATTATTATAGATAAAATATTATATTTTGAGTTCTAAAAAATAGTTTATGAAACAGAAAAATCTTCCAGCGTTTGGATTTTCTTTAAATCTAAACTCTGGTCACAGGTTTCTATCAAACACGATCACGTAATACGATTTATCACGGTTCACATTTTATCACGTAGGATATTAAATTAGTATAAGCGAAGACGAAAAATATTATTTATTAATAAATTATAAAGTGGCTGGAGATTCTTGATAATAAATAAATTATGTTGAATTTCAAGAGGAACAAAAAACATGCTATCATATGTACCTAAGGGTAGGTACTAGGTACCATGAGTGGCAGCTAATATCGTTATTATAGAAAAATAGTAGAATGCAATTTTATTAATTTATTTTGCATTTGAAGTTATTATTTTTTTGATTAGCCGTTTACCAGAAAATGTATGGCTATAGTAATTATGTGTAAGCAAACGAAAAGGCGTTACCGTAACGAACACATATAAGTATATCGTTAACGGCTAATCTTTGAAACTACTTGAAGAATTTTAATAACAATTATATCAATAGATTTGGATTCCTGGAGACTGTATGAGATTATAATTTTGGCTTCTTTTATCAACCCATATATTATGATGCTATAGGGTGGCTCACAATCTCCCACGTGAATTTCGTATTGCCTAACGAAAATCGAAATTGATTTATCTATGTTAATAAATTGGGATGTCAGTAGCTCTAATTTGAAATATTGCAGATATTGTAGTGCGTTTTTCTAAATGTGATAGCATTCATTTTACTATATGATCTAAAGCATTGTTTTTTTCTCCATAATATAAATAAATAAATCACAAAATGGCTGTTTTTAAATTTTTTTAAATTGAAAATATTGTTTTAAGTTTTTTTTAATTGAAAACATTTTTTAGAATTGTTTTCATATACCTTAGTAAACGGGAGGCTATATTAGTTATATATTACCTACATCTTGCACTTCGATATCTTCATTATAATATTTCAAATTAGAGCTTCCAAATAAATAATAATTAACAAACTGTATAAAACATGGTTGCCATTGGTTACAGATTAAATAAATATGGCATATTTTCAATTTTTTTTAGACAATATAATAGGTATATATAACCCGTTTATAACGCGGAAAGCGTTTAGATATTTACACATAAAACATGTACCATGAGTATAGGGACTTACTAACTTCGATTTGTTTTTAGATTTATTTTAAATACAATACGTCAATACCTATAATAATATAACAAATTAATTTCTTTAGAAATATTTAACTTGTCCATTAGGCAATAACCAAGCTCAACTATTACAGTCTGATTATTAAATCATAATTTGAGGAGCAGGCATATGTCAAACTCAAAGTATTAACCGGGCCAAATATATTGAATAGTTATAAAAATGCATGCCACACATAAAAATTCATCGAAAAAAAAACATTGTATACACATTTTTAATTTTATTAAATAGTCGCATTAGTCATTACGAACACATTACACAATAGGTACAATTAAATCTATTGTTATTTATTATTTAAACTACAAAATAATCAAATTAATTATTTATAAGATAGAAACCTATTGTTAAAATTACAAAAAAAAATCAAATTAATAATTCTTTTTTGATGTTTACCATGTTTGAAATCTCAATTTTCTGTCGCTAACTTAGGTCCATCCCTAAGACTGGAGTGCGTATATTATCTACTTAGATGCCTCCAAGTCTCTCTTTCTGCCATTGAGCCTGCCACGCATCAGCCTCACCTCGGTGATGATTTGAGCTCTTATCAAGAACGGTTTTCGTGACTTAAGTCTCGGGTTAACAATTCCGTCTTTATGTATTTACAACTCCTAGTGTTTATGTATTTGGTCCTTTTATTTTATCACACTGTTTTGTCTCCTTATGTGAGAGAAGTCTATGTTGGCCAGGTAGGGTAGGTAACCATTGGTTATGATAACATGAGATGTCTTGTAAAAAAAGGTATTCGAAAAATTTGGTAAGGTCCTAGATTTCTAAAAATTTTTCATCAGGGGTCCGTGATCTACAAAAAGTTAAGAACTTAAGAACCTCTGGTTTAGATAGTTAAATGTTTGAGTCAAACATGTATTAAATCAAGGAATATTTATTAGTTTATATATATATATTAAAAATCATTATATACAAAATACAGCTGTATCTATTATACTACTATTAAACAAAAAATATTTAATTAATTAGTTCAACATTCAACTATTTAGGTATAGGTACAACATATAGGTATATAATATATATACCTATATATAAATGACTTCAGGGATGAGCATGTTACTTGATTAGTTGTAACTTGTAACATATTAGGTACAGTAACATATTGTTACATATTTTAAAGTTACGACTTCACAAGTTAATTAATTAGGTATTTATGTTTATTTCTTTAAGGAAATAATAGCAATACTAATATTTATTTGTATAAGTGTTTATGAGAAAAATGTATTACCTACATATTTTTTTTGCATATCTGTAAGACGTAAGTCATGATTAAAATTTAAAAATAAAATATGTAGGATACTAAAGTAACTTTTGTTCTAATCTCTATTAACGCGTATTTTATATATATTGTATGGTCACTTGCGCTATAATACAAGTGTGATATAAAAAAAAAGGAAAATGTTAAAAATAATAAATTTGTAAATCTGATTATAAGAAAAATGTTGATGATAAAAACATTTATCTATAAGTTAAGTATTTTAATTTTTCGAATTTTTTAAAACATCAATATTTTTGAGTAAATTAATTTAGAACGTAATAACTTTTTTCAATTTATTATTTTTGGTAATTTCTATAATATTCATATGAATTAATTAACAAAATGAGTGTATTTCTTGAATATTTATTAACCATATAATTTTCACAATGTTGTCATACCTACGTTTAAGTAACATAATTTTTTTGTTAGGTCTTCCTAGCTGTTACCCTGTGTATAGTGTATGGTTACAGAATATTACATAGGTATATTTACATAAATATCGATTGAAAACAATAATACATTACCTATGTAATATGTTGACATGAAATATGGATAAGCCATACACACGGTCACACAGACAATAGCCACATTTAAACACCAAATATATTTCAAATCCTTTATAACTATATATGACAACATTTATCAAAATGAAAAATTTATAATTATTTTATATATAGTTAAAAATGTATAAAATGTTCAATTTTTATAGGTAAAAATTGAAAATTTAAAACAAGTTTCTACGTACGTAGTTCATGCTGTAAACAAAAAATCTAAAAAATATATTAACACAGCAATTTTTTTATATAGACATTTTAAGTTCAAATTTGGACGAAATTAGATATTTAAATGAAGAATAGCTATTTCAGTTGTTGCGTCTTAATTTAAAAATATTATTCCTGGGAACTTGGGCAGAACGTTACTCACTTTTTGAACATTTATGGGGAGTCTTCTATCAAAATTTCTATTATTAACTTTGTAAGAAATAACATTTATAAATTTTTAACTGAAAAATAGGTTGAACATTTTCAAAATGTTGATGGTTTTGTCAAAATTTGAACTTTAAAAGCATATAAAAAGTAATCGTGCCTACCTATGTATATTTAATAATTTTAAACTTACATAATGAAACTTATAAGGAACCTAACACTAAATGTTTAAGCTTTTTTACTATAAGTGAAAAAGTTTATATCCAGAATAATTTACAAAAAATTGATTACACTTGAAAAATGTCTCAATACTAGTTCAAAAAGAGTAAAAATATTGTTATAATTTATGGAAAATACTAATATAAATATTTTCTGAACATTTCAAGGGTCTAATCGGTTTTTAATTTTTGAGGTACGCCAAAATAAATACAAAATGGTTTTTTCAAAAATTCGTGTTGCGTAAAAGTCATCACTTTTTTTTGGTTTTTCTTGGCGGTTTCTAAAACTACTTGAGATTTTAGATTGTGAGTGAACGATGAATGTATTGATTTTTCAATGATGTGTGTTTTTTTATTTTTTTTTGTGTCTGTCATCACCTTTTAGGACAGTAAACGTGCTTGGATTTTCTTCAACAGTATGTTTTCTGATAGGAAGTGAATCTAGTTCGTACTTTGGGGGGTCAAAAGTAAAATTTTACAGTAGTTTTCAAAAGCGCCGTGAAAACAAAAGAAAAATTAAGGGAATACGGGAATTTTTACGCTAAATCGATTTTACACAAATTTTTGGTTTTTGTTGCTACTCTAAAACAAATGAACGTATATACATGAAAATTTCATTGGTTGTTTCTATTTCCATTTTCTAAACATGATAACATTATCCAAATATTTTGAGCTCTTTAGGACATTTTTAGTTTCCATATTTTTTAGTTTTTTTTTTCTATAAATATCAATACAATTTTATTTGTTGGGTACAAAAGCTTAAAAATTTAATAGAAGGCACTTAATATACTGTCTCAAAGACAGATGAAAAATATTAAAAATCCTTAGTCACAGTTTTTTTTTATAAGCATCTAAAGTTCAAATCTTGACAAAATACGTAAAAATGACAAAAATTTGCAAATTATTTCGAGTTAGAAATTCATAAAAATGTTTCTTTTTAAATCTAAGATATGAAAATGTAATGCAAGATTCCTCATAAGTTTTTCTACCTTTATAAAAAAAAAAAAGTCTAAAAGAAACTCAAATTAAATTTTCATGAGCGTTTGAAGTTCATATTTTTACAACATTTAATATTCACTCAACATCTCATGTGGCGATTTCCTTATTTTGTTGTAATTTTTGAATTATTTTCAAAATTGTATGGTGTATAGGAAATGCTAATATAGGAAACACTCAGTGAAATTTCCAAGTGTCTACAGTCATTCGTTTTTTAATCACAACAAAATTAGAAAATCGTTACATGAGAAGTGAATAGGTATCAAATGTTGTAAAAATATGAATTTCAAACGCTCATAAAAATTTAATTTGAGTTTCTTTTAGACATTTTTTTTTTAATAAAGGTAGATAATCTTAGAAGGAATTTTGTATTACATTTTAAAAACTTAGATTAAAAAAAAAAAAAATTAACTCAAAATAATTTGCTAATTTTCGTGATTTTTCCATATTTTGTCAATTTTTGAACTTAAAATGCTTATAAAAAAAAACAGTAACCAAGGATTTTTAATATTTTTCAAATGCCATTGTAACAATATAGTAGGAGCCTTGTATTAAATTTTCAAGTTTTTCAACCAACAAATAAAATTTTATTCATATTTAAAAAAAAAAAACGGAAAATGAAAATGTGCTAAACAGTTCAAAATAAATCAAAACATTTTGAAAATGTTATCGTGTATAGAAAATGCTAATATAAACATTCAGTCAAAATTTCATGTACATACGGTCATTTTTTCCAAGCACTTTTACTGTCCTAAAACGTGATGACAGACACACAAAAAAAAAAAACACACATCATTGTAAAATCAATATATCCATCTTTCCACTCAGAATCTAAAATATTTTAGATACATAGACACGATTATTTTTTTAGTTAAAAGAGTTAGAAATGCATACATTTTTTTTTTGTATAGATAACAATAGAAATGTTGATAGAAGAATCCCCATTAATATTGCTAATTTAAACAAAATAAAAAAGTTAACCGAAAAGTAATATTCATTTTTTAAGAGCGATTGAATTGAAAATTTTTACGATATTGGATTTTCATCGGTAAATTAACGAACGTTCATCTATCATTTTTTGATTTTTTTGTTGTAATTAATAAAAATAAACTAATAACCATCGAAAATCTTTTATGCCTTTAAACAGCTTAAAAAGAGTTAATTTGAAAATATTATTATGTACGAAAATTTATCATACAAATATTTGGCAAAAGTATAAATATCTACTGTCGCTTATTAATTTTTAAATCAAAAAAACTTATCTAGGTATTTACCTTATCGATTTTGTCAAAAACCGGTTCTGCGTAAAAATCCCAGTTTTTCATTAATTTTTTTTTTTGTCTTTCCCGATGCTTTTGAAAATAACTGTGAGTTTTTAATTTTATCCCTCAAAAGTACACACTAGTTTCACTTTTCCACCAAAAAAAGTAGAAAATAACCAGAAAAAAAAACGGTACCCGCCGTTTTTCCCGAATGTCTTTTTCCCGATTGTTTCCGAAATATAAAAATTTCAAAATTGAATTAATAGCATATTGCATGGCAAGGGAAGTAAGCTATTTCAGTTGCGGACTGCGGCCCGCGGGCGACTTGTTCGGCGATAAAGATAGTATTTATGAAAAAGTACGTGTATCTTGCCTTTATCGCACTTGTCGTTACATGAACATTTAACTGATTTGTATTTTACACCGATATCACCAAATCGTTGTAATCGTATGTTTTAAATTATTATTGCTTTTATTTTTTATATGTATTTATTTTTATTGTTATAAATAAAAGCCCCGACAACATAGGCAACTGGCCGCTTTATACGTATTATAAGTTATCGATTTTTTAATATTATTACACTACAGCATTTATTATGATATTAATTATTATTAATTTTCAGTTTTATATGCATTATAATTTATCGATTTTAATATCAATTCGGGTAAAAAGTCTTCTGGAAAAAAGATTTAGGTTATACGGACTTTCGGAAAAAATACCATTCGGGAATTTCGATTCGGGAAAAATACCGGTAACCAAAAAAAACACATCATTGTAAAATCAATACTTTTATTGCTTCGCTAAGAAGCTATAATCATTAGAGGATGTAAAACTATAGGTACGTATATAAAGGATTTTACTGTGCATTACTCAACATTAACTTTGCATCCTGTACTACCATATGGCGGCAGGCTTGTGATTTTAATTTCACATTTTTTTTTCCGGTGATGTATTTCAAAATATTTTTACTTTTTTGACCTGTTTACTGACAATTTCCATTTTTAATTTGTTTAGTTTTTTTTTTTCTATAAATGTCAATAAAATTGTATGCGGCTTGAAAATTTAATACAAGGCTCCTGATATATTTTTACCATAGCAGTTGAAAAATATTCAAAATACATTGACACAATTTCTTTTTATAAGCATTTAAAGTTCAAATTTAAAAATTTTATAAAATGTTCAACTTTTATACCTAAGGATTGAAAATTTAAAATAAGGTTCCACGTAAATAGGTAAATAAATTACTTTATTCCCAATAATACCATCAAATATACTTAATATATATTATAGTAATATTATAGGTGTTTCCTCAGAATCGTTTTTCGTATACAATGATATTATATCATTGAATTCAAATTTAACACCATTCATTACAGTTATTCACTTGTAACCTACTGTACAGCAGAGCGACACCTATTTGCCCACTTTTTTCCTTTTATCCGTTTAAAAATATTTGTTAATTCTATTTTCTCTACAAAATTTTAAAAGATATATAAATGTAAAATTATAATTCAATGTATAATAATATAATGTTTTGAACAAAATTAACATGAAATGATAATTGTTTAAATCCAATACCTTAATAATTGTATACAGTTCTATTGTTCTACATTGTTTTAACACCATAATAATTAACGTCATACATCGATGGTCGACCAGTTCACGGTTAATATTATACAGTAACTACCTATGTTAATTAATTGGAAAGTCAGTAGCTCTAATTCAAAATATAATGTAGGTATTCTAGTGAAGGTTTTTTTAATCTAATATAGTAATATGTGACTAATAGCTTTTCTTTTACCATGGTCTAGGTTTTTTTTATATGCTAAAATCTCCATTTTGTATATTCATTTATCCATAGTATGGAGATAAAAACAAGTCTGAAATCGGTTGAATTTTGAATGAATAAAAACCACTAGCCTAATATTAATAAATTAAATTGTATAATTTTCACTTTTCAGTTATTCACAATTGAATAACTAATGCTAATCTAATATGCAATAAAGAATAACACACTATACCTATACTCGTTAATATTATTGTATGTAATATTTTTATTTGTTTTATTATATCGTTCAATATATCCAACATAAACTGTTATGCACAGCTGCACAATTCAATTTTATAGACCCATGGTTTTTGTAACAAAATTAATTTGTCACTTGGAATATTTTGCACATTTTTTAATTATTGCTTTAATTTTGTTACAAAAATCATTGGCCTATAAAACTGGCTTGTGCATAGCATTTCATGGTGGATAAATTGAACAGTTATATAAAATAAATAAAAAGTATTACGTATAATTTCAACAATTTTGTTCTTATTATTACATAGGCTTTTAGTCAAATATTACTTGTTTTGAAATATTCATTAAAATATCTGAATTATATTTTGAAATAGAGATACTGACTTTCCAATTAATTAACATAAGTAAGTACGAATGTGTGAATACTTATAGAACTTTGTTTTTGTCTTTGATTTCATTTAAAGTTTAAACACAACGCAAATACCACAGCTAAATAACAATTTAATTTTATCCAATTATAAAAACATATTTTAGTCTAATTTTATGATAATTTACTTGCGGTATCTTTATATTAAATCCGATACATGAAAAATCATAATTTTTGTTTCAATATTCAATTTCGTCAAAATGGACGTTGTAATGCGTGTTGATGACTACCATATATCTTATAAAATAAATGTTTTCAAAAATAAAACTTTATCTACCAAGAATATGACTATTTGGTGATTAAACTGATTAAAGAATCACCCTGTATAATAAAATAAAATATTTAACACACGAATATAATATAGCATAATAGCCAATAGGTAAGATGGGTTATTTAAGGTCGGATGGCTGTTCGTTGTAGCCTTGTTATTCGGGTACTACATATAAATGAAAACTATTATAATTCTTCCATTGATACGTCTCGTTGAGAATAGAATAAATTTAAAAAGAATAAGGAAAAAAAAAAGAGAAACTCTATAGCGGTAGCTGATGAGGAATGCCGAACGAAATATCGGCGTGCGCGTTCACGTTGTTCTGGAATACACACGGGCAGACCAAGTAGTTAGGTACCTTTATATACTATGATATACAATATAGGTACATTAACCATGACACACCGTCATGACACCATAACTAATTTAAATTGGGTACCTATACATCTAATTTCCGTTGTTGCTGCATGGATGTTGTTCAATCGACTGGTATCACGTTTAGTGTTCAATTATTATTTATTAGTTTATATAAAAATAACATGCTCATGTGTGAGTAGGCATATTATACCTACCAATACTATTATCATGTATAGTCTGTAGAATGCCGAGAAGGCTATTATTGAGAGTCGTAAGCACATTCACAGTTCACCCTCACAAGTCCTATATCCCACGCATACAGAGCCTTTTCATAACAATTAAAAATATAGTTACAATATATTTATTTAAACTTTAATTTATCGAAAACTGCCTTTTTTTACACACGTTATAAAACATTCAACTTATCTAGGTATAATCATTTATAAAAGTTCAATCGTGTATATTTGCGCAATTTTTCAAAATATTAAGTAGGTACCTATACCTACATTATTCATTTTGGACCTTGGTTAATACGATATAATGACATAATGTGATTTGGTTTATCTATTATAATTAGATCTATATTAATTTCTAATATGAAACATGTAATATACAATAACTGATTGAATGATAATTTGTCAATAGCCTATAGAGTATAGGTAGTAAAACAATACAATACAATTAAAATAACTGTGTAATAGTGACAGTCTTGAAAAAATATGTAATAAAAGGTTCCCCATAAGCTTTTCTAACAGTAACCTAAATATGTAAAAAATACAATATATAGATATAATAACATATAAATACATCATTTTTTTTATAGACATTTAAAGTTCAAATTTCCATAAAATTGTTATTGACAAAAATTATATATAAACCTACTATATAACTAATAGAAAAATAGTAACTAGTATAAATAAATTCAAAATATTCTTACAAAATAAATTTAGATTGACTGAATAATTAGTAATATAATTTAAAATATTATTGAGGGACAGTCGGACAGAATCACAATTATGGTTTATGAGTTATGATACAAAATATAATATTAAATAATATAATTATTAATTTCCTCTATTTGATTTACAAAAATAAACTTGCAAATTGCAAATAGTTTTTAATATGATATAAATTATATTCATACAACTAATATAAATGCCTAATATAACAATTATTATTATAAAAATTCTAATTTAATTAATAATACATACCTATACATGTTATAGTTTTCAACAACAAGACCTGTTCTTTAGACTTCTATGATGTTCCGTAACCGCTCGATAAAAGATATATAAATGGCAAATATAAAAAAAATTTGACTTTATGCAAAGATAAGATAAAATATACATACAGTGCTCGAATTGGGGGGAGGGTGCTCAGGGGGCGGAGCTCCTCTACTATTTTTATTTTTATTTGCGTACACCAACAATTTTTTTTACTTGGACGGGTACAAACTATGCCAAAATAATTTTTATTAAAATTTGGAGTGGACCTAAATTGTTGTCAAAGATATGCAAACCTAATGAATTTTACATTTTAGATTCTGAGTGGAACGATGAATGTATTGATTTAATATTGATGTGTGTTTTTTTTTTTAAACTGCTTCGATTTTCTTCAATGGTATCTTTTTCGATGGGAATGTGAATCTAGTTTTTGCATTCGGTAGGTCAAATTTTAAAATTCCCAATAGTTTTCACGAGCGCTGGGAAAAACAACATAAAAATTAAGGAAAAACGAGAATTTTTACCCAAAATCGGTTTTCCAAAAAATGATAATATTTTAAATTATAATATTTGCATTTTCTATACACGATAATGTTCAAAACATTTTGATTTGTATTTTACTTTTTACTTTTATTTCAAAAAAGTAATGACAATAATATCGATTTGGATTGTTTTAAAATTTTAGTCAAACTGATGTTTATAAATATCTTAAAATTTAATTTATGTTATGTATCAAATTTATTTACATTCCATAGTAGATCCTGATCTTGATTTTATAATGATGTGTGTTTTTACTTTTTTGTTGTCTGTTTACACGATAAGTACCTAGTCGAAATAATAATTTGATTTTCTGCTTCAGTATTTTATCAGATGGGAAAGTAAATTTAGCTGGTACTTTTGATTAGTCAAAATTAAAAATGTGAATAACTTTTCAAAAGGGCTGGGAAAAACAAAATAAATTAGTGAACAACAGAGATTTTTTATGCAAAACCAGTTTTTAACTAAATTCTTATTTAATTTTTTTTTTGTGTAACGAAAAAAAAAATTGTAAGTACATGACATTTACACTGAATGTTTATAATAAGATTTTCTGTACACCAAAAAATATTTCCTAATATTTTGACTCTGTATGAGCTACTTATATAGCCATCATATTACATTTTACATTATTAGGTATTAGTTTTTATTAAAATTATTATCGTTAAATCATTATTTTCTGTGTCAAAAAACATGAAAATTTAATACAAGGTTTATCATTAAACGTTGGTGGTGGAAATTAAAAAAAAAAGTTGAACGTAAATACATAATATTTGTTTATGAACGTCTGAAGTAACAAACATTTACAAATTATTTTTAGTTCATGAAATTCATAAATTTGATATAATTTATGAAAAGCTCCAAAATATACAAATTGTTTGTATAGTACTATATTTATGAAATGTTCAATTTTTATACCTAAGGATTAAACATTTAAAATTTTGAAACAAGACTTCTCATAAATAGTTCATGCTATAACCAAAAATCTTAAATATATATAAATACAGTTTTATTTTATAGATATTTTAAGTTCGAATTTGGATGAAATCAGATATTTAAACGAAGAATAATTATTTTGTTATATTTTTAAAATATTATTCCTGGATAGGTACTTGAAACTTTTAAAGTAGGTATATTATATTATTGTATTTTATACACACAATTTCAACAAAAATCAATTCATCCTACAGTATTAGGAATGTTTAATAGTAAAATAAATCAGAATCATCGTTTTATATCATTGAATACAAACGCGTCCCATCCGTTACAACTAGACACTTGGACCCATATAGACAACTACTGTACAGCAAATTTTTTTACGACAACCTATCTTTAAATATTTGTTTTTCATTTTAGAATCAGTAGCAGTATACATGTATTTTCTAAAACATTTGTTGATTGAAAATGTCGAATATTAAATAAATATTTTTTCATTAAAATTTTAAAAAGTATATTCTGCTTCTCATTTTTATTGTAGCTATTTATGTATAGTGTAGATAATATTTTTTTTTTCATATATATCTAATACTCGCAAAGATTGTCTCCCCAAGTTGTTTTTTTTCTTTGTATAAGACACAATATTTTTATTATTTGTGCTTTATACACATATTTTTTTAATTTTGATTCGTTTAACTACGGTTTACGCTGATAACGTAAACTGCAGTGATTTCCGGTTGGACTGTCGAACTCAAAAGGCTGCAGATGATGTTTGCTCGAACGCAACATAATGTATAGTACTCCATGATTCTGTTAGGTATATAATGTGTATTATATTCTTGAGACTGTCATTTTTTTATTATTGATATAATAGCTAGGTACGGTTACTAAACAAAAAAAAAACAAAGTTCAATCGTCGTCGTTTTAATTGTGTCTTTTATATACTAACAAATGCGTTGTGCAGAAAACTATGCAATATTTTCAAATTTATATATAGTAATAATCATATTAAAAATAAATCCCTGATTAAATCGCATGCGAGATTCTTATATTATCCACAAGCTATTGCTTCATTTGTTCATTCGGTTTCCACTTTCGATAATGTCTGTCTCGGCAATGTTGAAGACGATGCATTTTTTTTTAAACTCGATTCACTTCAGACGATTTATTTGTCGGAAACAATCCTGAAAATATCGGAAATAATTAAGTTTTTACTTTTAAGATTCCAATCAAAACATCTATATTATTTTGATTTTGACATACGTTTTTTTTAATGTCTAAAAAATATGTTTGGGTGACCCACAGTAGTAAGTGTGCAGTAATATTGGTCCCTATTTGACACATATCGATGATAATTATTTGGCTCATTAGATTATTGGTAAAAAACAAATCAGGAATTTTTATCGCCAAATAACTTTTTAAGTTGTTGAAAGCTAAAATGTAAAAAACAGCCGAAATTTGATTGAAAACCCTTTTTATTTTCAATATACCTAATCAAATTTTCGAAAATGTTTCTTATATTTAATATAAGTTATACATACAATTACTGTGATGAAATGGATGTGTTAAATTTTATTTCAATGATAAATCATTGTTTACGAAGAACGATTCTGAGCAGTGGCGACGAACGCGTATTTCTATGGGGCAATTCGCCCCAGTGTTTGCTTTGTGATAGTTGAATTTACAATACAATCATGTGGGTGGTGGGTGGTGGTGGTATATAATTTTTATACTTTGCCCCACCAAATGAAAAACAAGTCGGCGCCACTGATTCTGAGCTAATAAAGAGGTGGATCAGAATGTATTTTCAAGGATAGTTTACTTTTAGACTTTAGTGTTTTCTTAATTTGGTACCTAGGCAGAACTAATTTTTGTCAATAACAAATCGCAAATATATTCAAATATTGCATATAATATTACTATAGCTGTTGTTAATATCCAAGTAAGTACCTATGTTAACTACCTGCAACGTACCTTAGAACAGTGTGAATGGGTTCAAGGTATATGAAGGTAATAGGTATAGACGTATAAAGTACAACAGCGTGTACAAATACAAATATTTTAAAAATGTCATCAAGTAGGTATAGTAAATATTAATAAACGTAATGGTGAAAATTTTCAAGTCCTCATGAACATCATATATGTATACATTATGTTACTTGCAATGATGACAATAATTCAGGAAATAACTATATTTCCTAGGAATAAAAGATTTTAGAAATAAGCTAGAGGCCTAAAGATGCTGTTAGCCAATGACTAAATGTATTATTTATTATAAGAATTATTATAATTATGATAAAAAATATTGCCTAAAAATTCTCTCAAATTGTTCATAATCTCGAACTCAATTGAAATCCCCTTAAAATAATTCCCATTACAATAAAACTCAATATCTCGAAATTTTTTCTGGTCCCCTTGAGTTTCGACATACCTAACGAGAATTTTTCTGTACCTACCTTTATTACCTACGTCTTATACACCATTAGATGAAGTAGAAAATCTAAAACACATTATCATTTATCAGTAATTTTCGAATATACCTCGTCGTTGAGATTGGTAACTGTTGGCTGTAGCTTGTAATATATATGTTAAATTTTAACTCAACTATATTCATCTCATGGGATGCGAAAAACAATTCTGAGCAGAGACCAGCCTCTCTTAAAATATATTGACTATTTTTAAGGATATTTAAAAATGTATTTATAAATCATATTACATTAGGAGTTTATTTTTTTATTATAAATACGTCATATCATATTTATGCCAAAAATATCGCATATATTATCATAATACTTTATTGTTATAATTTGTATACATTTTGTTCAATATATTTATTTAAAATACAAATCTTTGGCCTGGAAAATGTCGGGGAGGAAACCTATTAATATATGCATTATTAATAAGCTGACGTAGATACCTTAGAATGATGTGAATAGGATCGTAGTACAAACTAATCTAAATATTTTTACAACTATTGTTTATAAAAAAAAGAAAATAATGTAAGTAAAAAGTACGAAAAGTTTCGATTACAAACAATAACTTAATCTGTTGGAGGAAAAATAGTAATTTTTCGTTTAAATATCCAATTTCGTTAAAATCTAAATTTCAAACGCTATAGTAAAAACGAATGTGGCTTTATAAGTTAATGCCTAATCTAATTATTTATGGATTTCAGTTAGAAGAACTCGTGATGAATCTATTGTTTGAATTTTAAAATTAAAAACTGCCAAATAATTTGCCAATTTTCTTGATTTTGACAAATTTTGTCAATATTTAAAGTTCCATCTTGTGTAAACTTTATGGAGATACAAACCATAATTTTTCAAATGAAAACCACTCTTTTTTACTGTAAATGACTTAGTGGATAATTTTTCTAAAAATGTTGATGTACCAGAATTCAAATTTGAAAGAGATCCGATTGTAGGTACCAATATTATGATAATATTTTAATGTGTTTGCTCTTTCTGGGTACCATAAAATTTTAGAAAGAAAAAAGAAGAACGATAGGTACTAATAATACTATAGTAGCGAAATTATATATTTTGTCGTCCTGTTTTCCGGAAAGTGCACATTATATATTTATATAATAAAAAAATATATAAATAATAATATGGACAATGGGCAAGCTGATTTGAAACCGGCCGGTGAAATGGCGGTCTGACCAGCCTATCGCCGTGTAACCGGTACACTCATACACGACGTTGTTCTGCCCTCTTTTTTCCCTCTTACTGTTTAGGGGGACAGTCAGTCGATTGAATATAATAATATAATATATGTCTACTGGAAGTATACGCTGCAGTGACCCTATTATATTAACCCTCCTCCCCCGCTCTGACCCGCCTACAGATATATCTAAAATTATAACTATCATAATATAATATTTTATATCTTTAACTTAATATACTATTTACAATGGACGTGATTGTCGTGGGATCAGTTGGTCGACTAAGATGACTAACATAGTTCAAACTTTTTTCATATATTATGCACCATAATTTATATACAAACATTATAACATAATTGATACGACCGTTGCCGACTGCAGGCCTTATTATAGGTATTCGATAACTATATAATACCAAAATTTGTCAATTGTTACTGCATATAGGTAGAAATACTTTTAAAATTACATTATTTTGTCAAGTATATATTGTTTCTGTTGAAAATATCAATTTAACATTTTTACTACAATTTATCATGAATTATTTAAATATTTAAAGTATGCATTATTTATCTACAGACAAGTGGTTTTTAGTAAATTGTATTATTCATACCCACGGGCTAAGTTTCAAGATTCCATGTAAGTTTTGCTTACTATTTTTGAGCAGAATTGAATAATTCTATTCAGTTTGACATTTTAAGTTTAAATTTGATTGAAATTAGATATTTAAACTAAGAATATCGATTTTAGTTATTTTGTTGTAATAATGAAATTCAAAAATATTATTTGCTCAAAATTATCTTTACTCAAAATTATATAAAAATATATACTATACGCACAAATGAATTCAATCTACTCTCGTATTATCAATAACAGTAAAATAAATTACTACAATATCAATATATATATTACATTGTAGATGTACATTGTACCAACACATAACACAGAATGAACAAGAGAATGTATTAGGTATATCACTATATTAAAATGTTATACATTCATTTTTAATTATTTAATTCCGTGCTCCAGAGTCCAATAAGTTGTACTCTGTAAGTTGTAATACTTATCAAGCAAATAAAATAACATGCGTTTGGTGTGGTGTATTACAAATATACAGGCATATATAGCTATATAGTACTAGCTGTACTACTAATATGGCAATATCTATTCATTATATCTACTAAATTTAATTACATCTTAATATTAATAATACTTTATAATTTTGTAATTAAGAATAGGTTTTTTACAACAAAAATAAAATTATTCTGTGTTTTTGAGTCGTTTACTCGTGTGGATAATCAAGCGACGCTGTGGTTATTAGTATTATTAATACCATTATTTCTAATTATTATTATGAATGTTTCGACAATAAATTATTATTAAGGTGTATCGACATATCATTCAAAATTAATGTAATGAAGAAATATTGTGTGAACGTTATTTTAATAACAAGTGATTTTTACCTGATGAAAAAATGTATACAAACATTAAAAACGAACTCAATTTGTGATGGTGAATTTAAAGACATTTTTAAAAATAGTATAAAACGAGATTCAGAAGGAAACATTTTGAAAACTATTTATTTGTAATGTAGGTACCTAGATAAAAGGGTGATAAATATTTTTTTTTACGTTTAGGTACACGAATAAGAAGTGCAATAAAATTTGTGTGGTATCGTAGAACTTGTCTGGCCGTCTAGGTATTTACTATTGAGTACCTGTTTCAAATAAATCTATAAGAAATATATATATGTAAGTACCGAATTATAAAAGTAAGACAGTTTTAATTTGTAGATACCATATTAAACCATCATAAAATAACGGTAGATAAAATTTTTATGGTATAACTCTATACGAGTAACAAAAAGTTATTAGCTAGTTTCAATGAAATCATCGAGGGGATTTAACCGTGTAGGTATAGGTGTATAGTGTGACTAGGGACTGGAACCGTACCGAAATTGACAGGTTTTGAACCGAAACCTTTTGAAAATCTTGGGACCGAAACCGGACCGGAACCCTTAAATACATTTTTATATGAACCGAAATCTATATTTTTATGCAGAGGTTTTTACGGTTTTTTCGGTTTAAGGTTCCGAAATCCAATAGATATCTTATCTATGGTGTAAGTATAGGTATTAACTAATTATTAGTAATAATAAATAATTATAAAATCGTTGATATATAAAAGTTATCAATGCTAAGAAATAAGAATATTATTATGTGTACTTACAACAGAATTGTCATAAAAGAAATACCAAAAATCCAAATTCTAATTCCCATGTAATCGAAATCAATATTATTATTGAATCGCAAATCGCAATTCGCAATAGCTGATGTAGAATTTCTGAAAATAATATTAATTTGGACGTTTATAAGTGTTTCAGAATTAAGAGTAAGTTGTCATATAAATTATAATTTTTACCTTACTAATATGCCTGCATTGATACTATTAAATACCTAAACCTAATGCGGGTATCGTTAACTCTTTACTCTATAGGCTATGCTCTGCGTATAACACTTCGGCGGTAACTACTACTGAACTGTAGTTCTTCCCACTTCGTTACCGCTGTATATATTGTTTAAATTTATATTTGTTTATATAAGTTAGAAATTATTATATCAAACTGAAACATGGGTTGCTCAAGTGTGTCAAAAATTCATTCTTATTTTTTTTTTAATAATAATTTTTTATTTATTTAAATTTTTAAATATAAAAATGTATTTATTTTTAATAATTCATTTTATATAGTATTACCTAAATTATGGAATAATTACACTTAATTACTAATACCTGTCACTAAATAGAGGTTATTAATATGTTAATTTTCTTATATAGTACTTTATTGATAAAAATAAAATAAAAAAAAGTCAAATAATAAGGGTTAAAACCGGTATTAACCGAAACCGAAATTTGATATTTTTAAAAACCGAAACCGAAATTTTGGGTTTTTGAGAACCGAAACCTAAACCCAAACCGATAAAATCATAAAGGTTCCAGTCCCTGAGTGTGACAGTGTATTTCAGTAGAATAATAATCATATTATATACCTAGCCAAGTAAAAATATTGCATACACACAATAATATATTGACCAAATTATGCCTCTGATTATCTTGTGGCTATTATTATATTATTAATATACATTTTACTTTTTTAGTATTTAAGTATTTAACTGATATAAAAGTCAGAAGCATTTATTGTCAAATGAATATAGATAGCATATTTTATTATTAAGTACCTATACATATACGATATACGATATACCTACTTAATACTGTATTGGTACACAGTTATTACTTTAAATAATTTAGTATGTATACAAATACAATGCAATGCAAATACAATACAATGTAATATAAAATGATAATCTCTACCTTTTAAAGTCACACGGAACCACGGAAGTTCCTATATGGCTATATAAAAATATAAACTTGAGTAACCTCAAATGAAATATGAGAAAACATTGAGAAATTGTTTCTCGATTAATAATTTTAATAATATAGGTACATACTTTGTGCAATATACCTATACGTCTACAATAGAAAAACGATTGAAATATTTTACTCTGTTTTACTACTGATATATATATATCATATAGGTAGTACAATTATACTGTTTATACTTTATTTGTACGTTTACGTGCTATTATTTAAGTTTTAATTTTTATAGTGACAACATAATGTATTATGTATTATACTTACGAAGTTAAGTTAGAATATACTTTGGGGATGATTCAGGATTTTTGATGGAGGCTAAGCCCCCCTCCCAAATTCACTATTGTGATTTGACGATAAGTCATTAAAGGCTTAGTCAAACACAAAGCGGTCTATCCTCGAGGACGCTGTAAAATAATACAACCGCGCGGACAGAGTACTCGTACACCATGGCAGACCGCTTTCTGTTTGACCGAGCCTTTAAAGTTTAAAGTTAAAATGTATCCATCTGCAGCAGCTATCATAATATAATACCTAAATGTAATCAACTATTATTGGTATATTCATGACAAGCACATTTACATTGAACTATATTGAAGACGTAACCACGTAGGTACCTACGTTAGGTACTGGTTACACGTATAGATAGAATGTATATATATCGTATTAGTGTATTACAGTGTAAAATATAAATAATTGTTTTCAATTTCATGAATATTACATCACCGTTATTATTTGAAATGTTTAATAATAAACCTCACTTATCCATCAAAACATTATTATGTAACTCATAATGATAATATCTAATAATAATATTAATTAATATATTAGGTATACAGAATTTTTGATTTAATATTGCATATATTATTCTGCATCTCCTTGAATTTCATAATCCTTCCACATATAATATTATAATTGTCCAATAAAGTAATACCTACCTATATTTTTATGTTAACTATTATTATTTACAAGTCACATATGTAATGTTATAATAATCAGTACAAATGAACAATTTTGTACATTATTTAAATGATAGATTTACTTTAGAATAATATCTAAAGGCTTACGTTGAAACCCATTACCTGCTAGTAATCTACTTAGAACCATAGGCATTACTAGGGTTAAAATTCTGAGGGATCTACAGCCCACCTAACAACACAATTCATTTAAAATAACCCATAGAGGGCTTATGTCTAAATCAATAAGGGATACTTTTGGAGGGGCTAAATCATCTTAGTCAGGGAGATAGCCCTCTTTAGCACCCCCCCCCCTGTTGAGCCACTGCTTAGAACTATAAGTTATTAATAGCCAAAGGTATACTGTGACACTGTGTGCTATATAGAGACCTATTTCGAATCCTCAAGCATTTGTGTACATGTCACTATTATATGCAGGTATAATGGTATATATAATAATGTCGGAAAAACAAATTTAACAAATTAAAATAAACAATATTATTTACTACATTTCAATAAGCGAATAACAATCAATATTATATTATAACTTTGAAATCGGAGATAATTAAACATAAATACATCAATGTTCAGTACAGAAAAAATTAATTAGAAATAATTAGGCTTGAATTAAAATGATGATTGAATTATAATAAAAATAAACGAAAAAAGGCGCATATAAAATAGTAACCTAACCTAGGCGATCACCAACTACTGTTGGTCAAAGGAGTATATTAAATATAATGAAATTAGTAAACATTATTATAAATATAAATATTATAAATATTTTATGTTTTTCATTAAATTAATTTTAATTTATTTGACTCATGTAGGTCAAAATTAAAAAAGGTGGTTAAATGGGTGTTCCTCTTACGTACAGTAGGTTGCAAGTGGGTCACTGTAATGGATGGTGTTAAATTTGAATTTAATAATATAATATCATTGTATGAGAAAAACGACTCTGAGCGAAGACGGTCAGTCAGCCAAAGATATTACTAAGTATATTTGATGATATTATTGTGAATAAAGTAATTTATATATTATAACCTATTTACATAGCACCTTTTTTTAAATTTTCAATACTTATAAAAAAAAAATTGAGTCTATTTTAATCAGAAAAGGTCCTGTTGAAGAAAATATAAGCACTTTTACTGTCCATAAAGGTGAT
>WHPZ01590879.1:7319-22211 GCA_016617965.1 Macrosiphum rosae
CCTTATTTTCGTGTGCGCAAACCAGTTGTACATTTAGGATAACCGTGTGCGCAAATGAGTTCCGATTTTTCAGGTAAAAATTATAAAATGTGCGCTAACAAGTTGCAGCCGAAAAAAGATTTATAATTTTTTATTATATATAAAATAATAATATTTTTATAATATACAATCTCTACTCATAATAGTATATTATTATAATGTTCTTCCGTATGATTGAAATATGCCATTCAAGTGTTTTGTGTTTTATTAACTACTCACCTCCGTATTATAATACCTCCGTGCTATAATAATTATTATAATTTATAATAATTCAGTATTTCAGTACACTCATCTGCGAGTGCTTTAATTATAATTTTCGAGTTCACGACTTAGACCTCTCCAACAACCTGGAGTAAGGTATTGATGTCAAAACTTTTGTGATTTAAACAATATGTGTTCACATTATTGGTGTGGTTAAAATGTCGGTACATTGTGGATTGTGCTCTTGATTCGTAGGTACTTTATTACAATGGATGTGGATAGCCACACATATTTTACAATTAATAAGGCGACCACGAACTAATTAAATAGATTGAAATATTATATGATATCAAAATATGCTGTCACGTCTTTACTTAATTAAAAATAAATAATAATCAAGTAGGTAGGTAATGAAGAAAAAAAAGAAAAAACCATTAATTTATTGTTATTTCACAGACTCTGCATAATAATAAGCTAAATGGTTTTGTGTAAAATATGTTGTATACATTTTTAGCAACACAATACACCACTCCAATAAACATTAAGGGACCTTGGTAAAGTACTCGTTTAAGCATTAATTCATATTATTCTCAAATGCAGGGGGTGCATTACTGAAAAATATTAAGAAATTCAGAGCATTTTAAAACTAAAATTTCCATTCCACTTCCTCGTACACATGTTTTAATTCGTTTGTATAGATAATTGATATATAGATAATATTACATTTATATAAAAATAATAAATTGACTTACAAAAGCTTGTCCAAATTAGATAAATAATTTTATATCGATAAAATACAAAAACGGAAATGAAATAGATAATAAAAAAAAGAAAACTATGAAATCGAAGTTTTATTATATTTCACCAAGTACGCCTATATAGCAGGTATGTTAAGTACATATATATATATTGTATAAGTATATATGTATTTGTGTGTGTGCGTATAAAGTTGATGTAAACTTCTTATTTTAACAAATCTACAATAAAAACGTATACAAATGTCTATTTAAAATATACCTACCACGTTATGGCATTAAGTAATTTTCCGACTACAGTAAGTAAAGTTGTATTCGTGATATTATTTTACATTTACAAAATTATAGTATAATAAAATAACGTATAGAATATATTAATAAGTAATAACGTTCAAGGGGATGAGAATAAAATAGTGCAAAATAAAAATTACTCGTAAGTCATAACGATAACAATGCGATGTAAATAGTGTTAATGGATTATCAGAATAACTGTAGTGGTCATAGACCATATAGTAGTAAAATCATGTATTGCAACAAATTCGTATAAGATACAAACTTATACAACACTATTGAGGAAGTAAACAAACTTTAATGGTGGTAAATTATGTATCGTTCAGAAAAATAAATTTGAATGAATCACGTGGTATACTTTAGTTTTTGTAAGAAATGTTTAGAATTCAATGTTACTTAAAAAAAATAATACATGGCAGTGGCGGATCCAGGGCTAGGTTCAAGAGGGCATTTCCCCCCTCCCCAATCGCAGTAGTTTTCCTTTGTTTTACACTGTGTTTAGTTAATTTTTAAGCCAAATTTGGAACTTTTTGTACTTTTGCCCCCACATGCCCCTCCCAAAATTAAGCCCTGGATCCGCCACTGTAAATGGCTAAATATATTTTCTATGATTAATTTAGTATGGCAAATAAAATATATTATGCTATACGTTAAACTTGATTGGCTTATAAATATTAAATGTATAATTAATATTAAAAGGTAAATTAATGGAATATAAAAAAAAAATTAAGTATAGTAAGTACATTCTTATTTATAAACATTACAATCAGCTAGGTACTAAATATTTAAAAAATGAGTTTGTATGTTTGAAAGCGCTAATCTCGGGAACTATCAGTCCGATTTCAATAAATGATAAAGGTACCAATAGATTCCTTATTGAGACTTGAGGAGTGTTCTCAACCCCTATAAGCTTGAATAGACTAGCTCACACTTGAACTTCGTTTTGGCTCACGGAAATCGAATAATTTTTAGTTTAACTTTCTATGCTTGCCATTAGATACAGATTTTTTTTTTAATGAACTATCCGACTAGCGTTACGATGGGTTTTTTTTTTATTGAATTAAAATAATCTTACTTATATTTATTGGTTTTATTCAACTGTACAACAAAAGGCAATGTCCTTAGCTTATCATGAAATCAAAAAATTACTCACATCTGTTAAAATTGTAATACGTCTGGGTGTACCAAAGTTACCAACAAATGAGACCTTCTATGATTTTTTTTATTCTATAAATGTCGACTTACTACAAGGTTTTGTATAAATTATTAATAATAAATGCTTGGATAAAAAAAAATTGAGTATAAATCCACGATCAAACTTTACGAGCGTTTGAAGTTAGAACTTTGACGAACGAGAAAATTGATTTTATTGAAAATTGAAATTGCGTTAAAATTACAATTTTTCATATTCATTTTTTTTTGTTTTTCCTAATTGACGTACTGGAAAAATCAATATTTATTATTAAATATATTGTAATATAGGTACTATTATAATAATTAAATATTAACAATATAATAAATGCAATGTTTTCTTCAAAAATTAGATCAACCTACCGTAATACTTATATTAAAATAAATTAATTTAATAGCAATTTCTAAAAACATGTCATAAATTTTTATTGGTACTTAGACTGACTGACCAGAATCGGTTTTTGCTCGGAAAATTTTTTCGCAAACAGTGACTTCTCATTGAATTACAATATTTGACTCATACATTACAAAGGCTTACTCAATGACGAGGTATACTTGCACATAATTTACAGCAACGTGCAGGTTGTCTACTTTTCCACTTTTTATTCTTTTTTTTCCCCGAATATTTTAAAAAGTCCTGAGAATATTCAGTTTTTGCAAGCTCCATGGAAATTGATGATCAGAGCGTTATTTCTACTACAAAATGTTTACCTCTTCGAACGCAAAAATAAAAAAACACACATCGTTGTAAAATCAATACATTCATTGTTCCGCTCAAAATCTTATGAAACTATATTTTTATCATAATAATGATATGTATGATTATAATATAATTATTGTTTTTGTGTAACTAATCAATGTGTATAATAATATATTTTTTTATATCGAATAGGTTGGCTGGTTAAAAGCAGAAGATCAGACCATACTAAGTTTACACGAACGTGTGGTTACCGAAAACCGAAGGATAGACATAGATGTGGATAACAACACATATTGGAGACTCAAGATTCGGCAACTGCAAAGATCCGACAAAGGATGTTATATGTGTCAGATTAACACGCATGTTATGAAGAAACAAATTGGCTGTGTAGACGTGAAAGGTAATTTTTAAGGTTTATCTTATATTATGTTTACATCGCAACATGAATAATTAATACGGTAAAACGGATACCTTACCCATAAATCATTTTTAAATTGCCAAAAACAAAAATGTAATATCATGTTTGTTGCTGGTATGAACATGGAATTTGAACCTATGTCGTAGCATGTTAACTATAATGATATTATTCAAACGTTTAATTTTTATTTTTCAACTCGTTAATCATAATTCAAATATAATATTATTATCGTGTTATCAATAAAAACAATCAGAAAATAAAAATAAATTATTCCAACCGAATTTATTTCATTAAAATAACGAAATATTTATAACGATAGTATTTATAATACGAATTATTTTTCAAATACAATTTTTTCTTTACGTTACGTTTTGATGAGGTATTGTTAATATTATATCGTTGAGGACTTGAGGCGTAGGTGATGTGATAATTTTTTCATAGCCAATGAATAAAGAATAATCATCAACTTTTTAATCATCTGTAAATTGTTATGTCAGTATGAGATGGGATTCTCGATTATTTTATAATATTGAAGTATAGTTTGTAATATTGTTATTAGTAATAAAATCTTAAATTTCAGTCGGAAATAATATATTTTATGAAAAGAAAAGGACAATTGAGGGGATAGAATAAAAGTTGTGCAATTCCAAAAGTGCTGCGTTACTGCTCGCTGCACCATATGAATTTATATTTTATTATTACTTTTGTTTCTACGATATTTTGATTTTCGTTGTTTCGGCCACGTTGGCTGGCGTTGGCTGGCACACATATTAATTAAAATTTTTGGAAAAAAATATCCAAACCCCACGTTTAATTATTTATTACTGCAACCGCTGAAAACATAAAAGCTTTCCGGATAGTGCGATATATACATATATATATATATATATGTATGACAAATGAAGTCAATCGAATTTATTTCTGTCTACGATTTATATTGAAATTTTTCCCACTGTCATAACATTTTTACTCCCATTGTTAAACGGTGTTTAAAATGTCATCGGCTGTGGAGTTACCAGGCATCCCGTTGTTTGCATGAGAATAATACGAACGATCGTTGGTGCGCTGTAGTCGCAGATAGAATATGAGTACCTTATATTATATAGGTACCTAAAATATGCGATTAGAGGAAAAAATAAATTACTATAAATAATGGTATTTTAAAATTGATAAAACGATTCTAGGGGAGATTGGCTTACTAAAGTGTTATTAAGACGTTTATTTTTTTTTTTTTTTTTATATTAACTGACTATACATACCTAGAAAAAATGTGTTAGCATAGGGATCACTTATTATACTATATTCTTAAACAATATTACAAAAAAAAAAAAAAAATGATATAAAATTAAAAATGTAATAAACTTGCCGGTATCAGAATGTTCGTTCGTAAATAAATTCCTATATTAATATTATATCTGTAGAGTTATTTTGAATAATTATTTACCGATGCTCAAACTAAATATCCGTTTAAATACGATATCCCATAATTTAATATAATCGTGATTTTATCTCCAAGCCTATGTAAAAAAAAAAAATGCTAATTGTATGCGTTTAACGTCATACAAACAATTTCGTTTCATTACGATTTGATTGTCGAAATCGGTGGTAGGTACCTAATATAATATGCGATTAGAGTTAACTGTAAAAATAAATTTCTATAATAATGGTATTTTAAAATTGATAAAATGATTATAAGATCTGCTTACTAACGTGTTTATAAGACGTTTATTTATTTATTTTTTTTTTTTAAATATTGACTACCTGGAAAAAATGTATTACGTAGTAGGTCGTATCACTTATTATATTATATTCTTATAGAATATCACAAAAGAAAAAAAAAATGATATAAAATTAAAAATGTAATAAACTCACTGGTATCAGAATGTTCGTTCATAAATAAATTCCTGAAGTAATAATATTATATCTGTAGAGTTATTTTGAATAATTATTTACCGATGCTCTAACTATAACGAAATATTTGTTTAAATATAAAATCCCATAATTTAATATAGTCGTGATTTTATCTCCAATATCCCATATAAAAAAAAAATTCTAATTTATACGTTTTATTAACGTCATGTAAACAAATTCGTTTCGGTGCGATTTGATTGTCAAAATCGGTGCGACAGAATACAATACGATGCGGTCGAGTGATGCGGCAACAAACATTTATGCGACAGCCAACCACTGCGATACATTTTCACTCATTTGTCACACTCCCTCTCAAACTTTGTCCGTAAACCATTTACCGAACGAGGAGATAGTGACAATTAATTTCGTCAAACTTTATGTTAATCAACATTAATATTATCATCGTTGACCTATATAAATCGTCTAAATGTCTGAATCGTCAGCTGTATTATTATCAACGTACTCACGACTTGAGACGAGAATGGCAGCCTGCAGAGCATATTATTTTAAGTAATTTTCACTGGGTGGCACTTCGATAAAATTGTTTAACAGATGAACGTAGAAGGGAAATAAACTCTATTCCATATCAACAATTTTATTATAGGTTTAATAACTGCGGAACTCTACTGAAAAATATATCTACAAGTTTTGTATAGGTCTATCTCTACCGAGACACATAACAACATAACCGATTTTTCAATAATAAAACCTTGATAAAATAAGTAAAACAGAGTATGTATACAAAGCTATCAGTATCTGTATTTAAAACAAGTATATACTAAAATTTAAAATTGCAGGTTTGAATCAATGGAAAAAAACGTTTGTATAATTTCTTGATTCTTGTATGGATCTGGGTCAGGTAGTTTCCTCCTTCTCTCCTTAGACTCCAAAAACCTAGCAACATGCAGGCCTGGGGTCAAACAGTGTTTTTCTAATCCCATTGAGAGCGATATACCTACATTCTTGAATTTATAGCCCCTCTTGAATAACTCGATTGTTTGTTAGTTAGGTAGGTACTATAGCCACTAATATAGTGAGAACGCGGCGCGGCCGTGGTGTTGAGGATAAATCATTAAATTCAATCGGTAGTCACAATGAACAATGAAGATAATCCGCAAAATATTATACTATTATAAGATACTGAAATAGTTGTTTTACATAGACATACGCTACGTCGCTACGCCTAGGTACATCCGAGTACAGTTGCGTACTAACGGGGTGAAGCTCTCCCATTGCCGTATTATTATTACTGTTAAAAAATATAATTATAAAGTTTCAACTGTCAACTATAGTAAGTAAGACGTAAATTTAATATACATCTTAACAGAATGAATTGATTTTTGAAAAAACATTGTATTTGCTACCAATTTTCCTAAAATTATCTGTAATTTTTCGATAAAAGTATGAACTACTTGTATGAAAGAGTTACAAACACTTTAAAATACTTCGAATAAAAGTCTGAAATTATTAGACTGGACAAAATAAAAACAAAATTGTAACTAGTTATCAAGCCCCCCCCCCTCATTGAAAAATCCTGCGTACTCCACTGTCCGAGTAGGTATCATATTAGAAGAGTACCATAAATATTTCACTGCTGTGAACTTATATGAATACTCCTAAATAATTGTATAAACCTAATATAAAATGTACCTGTACAGTGTATGGTTAGGTTAGGTTATAAGGTAACATAGCACGTTATTCGCACCCAGCCTTCAATTTATGAAGACGATGACGATCGACGACTTCCGAAGTACTTCATTGCATTGTTAAAATTAAGTGTATTATTTTCGTATTACATCTATATCGATTCATATTTTATATCAATAAATAAACAATTCCGGCAAAGTATTGCGGCTTGTGATATGTTCTACATTCAATAAAATATAATTGTTTGTTATATAATATGGGATAAACTATACAAGAGTCGAGAGCTTAACATAGTTTTATGTTCTTTATATATTGTATACATAGTAATTAATAATTGACATTGGCATCGGTCGTTATGAGAATGTGTTGGTCAGTGGCACGATCACACACCACTCAGTAGCATTCAAATATCACTATATCACTGGGGGGCATACTTTGTATGTTAAAATATGCTCTGACAGCCTGCATCTTTATATTATTATATTCAAAACTTATACGCAATTGTATTTCAATCAAACGATTTGACAGTAAAAGGGTCACAAAGTATTTTTTTTTTTTTTTTTTTTTTTTTAGGATTTTTAGGAAAACTTAATACCAAAACCTTGCAAGCATTCCAATCCATATGCCTACGCTTAATAACCTCTGCCCCTTGGTATGTAACCAACAAAAACCTCCACAAAGACCTTAATATTCCAACCCTCRACGACTTAGCCAAATCTCATTACATAAAATTCCACTCAAAACTTCGCGCTCATTCAAATCCACTAATTAAAAATCTATCCACTTCCTCACTCATTCCTAGAAGGTTAAAAAGAAAATGGCCAAGAGACCAGCTCAATGCTTAAAAAAAAATAAAAAAACCTAATTTCTGGTCAGGTGGCACTGCTGGGAGCCTTCCTATTAATGATATTTTATGTCTAATGTTCTTATGTCACCACACTTACTCATTATACCTTGTCTGTCGTATAGATTGTAAATATTCTTTTTAAAATAAAATAAAAAAAAAAAAAAAAAAAAAGGATGAAAACTCTTTATTATTATACCATAATACCGATTAGGAACAATTTAATGTAAAGTGAGTTTTCTGTGTGACCAAATGGCAATAGTACTTAATAATATTATTCTGCTCAACAGCGATCTCCCCTTGACTGTTTGCAAATAAGTCACATCATGAAAAAAAATTAATACGATTTCTTAGGAAAACTATACCAGCAAGTCACCTTATATTTAATATTTATAATATTTTAACTACACCACGAACACGTGTTCAGTTCGCCGGTGGCGTGAAAATTACACAATACAAAACTCCACGGAGCCATAACTGAAACAACAGTTATTTTTCAAAAGTTATTTTCCGTCTGTACACCAGGTTTTGGTGAAGTTTTGGTCTCGGTTTTATTCTTGTGGCAAAAAGAAAAAGCTGGATGCCAATTATTGTCTGACAAATATTTTTACTTTCAAAGAGGTCTTTTGGCACGTACTCGAAACCCATTTCAACGGAATAACAGTCCAAGTTTATGTTCGACTTTTTTTGTCATGTTTCTCATGCAAAATATTCAACGAGCTTAGTTTTTAAAATTAAATGAACTTTATAAAGGTGGTGTTTATTTACACACTTAAAAGATTATTAAAATATTTTCAGGTCTTCTCCGCAGTAATAAGGCTAGCTATAGTATCTGACTGACATCAATGATTTCATAGATCTCTTATTTCCATTTAAAAATATGGCCACAAGACACATTTGTATTACACATTTACACAAACTTTAAAAACATAACCATTGTCTTACATAGTTGCATTACATCCAACAAAATTATAGTTATTAGTAGGTAAGTCATAAACCATGATACAACCGTATATTAGGTATAGGTTATAGAATAAACTATATAATATATTTTGTTTACACGTCATGAACACACTACAAGTTTAGTTTAGTTTACAATGATGTGTGTGTGTGTGTGTGTTTTCTGTCTGTCATCACTTTTTGGGGCAGTAAAAATGCTACTATTTTCCACTACAGGGAGAGTTTCTGGTAGAAAATTGATTCTTATATTCTAGTTAGTACTTTGCGGGGTCAAAAGATTTATTGTCGTTTAATTATTATAAAATTAAAATGTTGGGTCCAAAATATGTATGTCATGGGTTAAGAAGGTGTCAATACATTTTGGGTACGGTGTTATGCTTTCGGCCATGGGTTATGTAAATATACGTTGGTGGCCACCACATAGGGATACATAAGGAGTGGATAATCTGTTAAACTTAATTTATAGATGTTATTACGGTACAGAGTAAACACGAACGACGAGCTTCGAGTTACTCGTTAGTTCCCAAAGTTTAAACACATGCTGTGTGAGCGGGGTTATTTAAATTTTCTGTTTACCGTACGTGATAAAACTAAAATTAACTGATATGGTTTTTCAGTGCGTATAAGGTTTGTTTTTGTGTCATACCAGCACCTTTTGTGACGCAGCTATAAATTGTATAGATCATCATCCGCACGAGTCTCTAACAGGAGAAAAATGAAACACAACTGATTTATACGATTCCGTTTAATAATATGTTAAACTAATATCACATACCTGCGGCTGATGTAGATGGGGGCTATATATGATATATTAAATCATGAAACTGTGATATAATATAATAATATCCAAAGCAAATTTTAATAAATTATACTTCACGCAAACCACACCCAACCATTATCTGAGTATAATTCATAATTTCACTGATTTTAGTAATAGGGATTTTTAATTGATGACTTTGAATTAATTAAAAATAATGTAATCGGTAGAAAAAAATCTTACATTGTACGTGAATAACGTAACACATCGAACACTATTATTTAATTAGTTATAAATTAATTTAATATAGCCGTCCTTACATTTTACATGATACACATACAACGTACCGTGTTAAATATAATTTGAGTAAAAAGTTATTTGAAATATCCACAATCACAATTTTTATTTCTAGTCTTGTTACATTACGTTTATCAGCACATAATTAAAATTATCATTATTTCATTACGTAGTAACCGTATAAAATCGGTTGGATAATGCCTAATTAAGCCAATAAATCTAAAATTATATTTAATGAATATACATGTAACGGACTATACTTACTGATATTTATTCGATATATAATTTGTTCTAGAAGCAAAGTTAACTTTTTTAATTGTTTATTATATTTTTTTTTTTTAATCTTGAATTAGTTACGTACTTTATTTATGTTTAATGTTTAATATTATACTTATACTATCTATTTTTGGACAAATATAGTATACAAGAATATGGATTATGTAAGTTTTCTATGTATATTTGTTACGTTGATAATAAATATTACTGTCTAGACTATATTATGTTTGATTTCAAAAGTGCGATTATTTTTATAATATAAAGTACAGACAGCTTACATGAATAAGAGCACAGCTTTGTAAGATAATATTTATCTGGTAGTAAATTATTTTCGTTATTTCTGTATTTTGTGTGATGTCTTGAATTATTTTTAAGAACAATTTTCAATATTATATTTCATATTTTTTTAATGGGTTTATTTTTGTTTCAAAATAAGTTCCTTTCATATAGTAATTTTATATAATTCATTATAGATTCTACTAATGCTCGATACATTAAAATAATTTTAGATTGATGAGGAATATGTATCAGTTGGATTTTGAAACCACACATTTTGTTTCTTAATTTATTTGTTACTCGTATGTGATCATTAAATTTATGATGGTAGTACATTTTTATATCTATACAACATGTTTTACAGGTTTTAATCGAATTTACGAAAGTTTGCTATTTAAAGAATATATATTTACATAAGTATTATTGATACATTACTTATACACAGGTTTTAGACTTTCGAGTGACTTCGAGAATTTCGTGTGTGCCTATGCCAACGGGTAACACAAATAACAACTATCTGCAGCTTTTCTGGTCGATTCAGAATTTGGCACACTTTTGTTATGGGATATGACTACTTACTCTCTTCTTCGTACATTTTACTCCTAGCCTAGTATTTCATTCCTGGCCAAGACTATTTTTTTGGAACTGCTTCCATATTGCTTACCGATTATTCCTGAATATTGATATGTATAATTTCTTTATAAGTTGACCTTCCGTTAAAAAACCGATATTTAGATTTTATAATTAATACTTTCAATGTTCATATTCGATCATAATAATATTAATATAATCAATTTCTTTTTTATTTTCATAGTTCCACCGGACATCAAAGACGAAGAAACCATATCTGATATCACTGTAAATGAAGGTGAAAACGCTACATTGGCGTGCAAGGCCAAAGGCAATCCACTACCGAGAATTACTTGGAAGCGAGAGGATGGTCATAAAATAACTATAAAAAACAAATCGAAAAAAACATTATGTAAGCAATTACGTAATTTAATAATATTAATGTAAGGTAAATACAAACATGAATGACCTACTGTTAAAAAAGTGCACTTGGATCCTTACTTCAATATTTTTTATTCTTTTTTTCTTTATTTGAAATACACTATAATTGTATGTGCTTATAACTAAGAAGCATAATACATATATGTGATGTTGTGGTGTTATAAACATGGGTAACGTGAGTAATAATCAATCCATTAGTGTGACTATAGTCTTGAGTTAATTTTAATGTTATAATACAATAAAATTAGAACATTGAAGATGGTTTAAGGTGGACAATAATAAAGTATTACAATGGCCAATGACATTATATTCATATAAGAACTGAGATAAAAATATTTAATAATAATATTAGACTATGAAATAATACTGTTTGTTTAATACAGTGATAAAAAAAATAAGGGGGTTAATTAATTCAAAAGAAATAATATCATTACCGATGTTTAATTTTAAGAACTGTATGGTAGTTTAATAATGTTGAAATTGGAAGCAACAGAGATGCACACAATAGGACGATTCCAGAAGAGTGGGAGAATTCAAACAGACACCATGTGTTTTTTTATTAGGATTTTGATGATTTTGATGTTAATTTTTTTTTTCGCGTGAGGAGACATTATTTGTAGCGTGAAGACCCTTTGAAGTTTGGTATGTACCCCTACGCATAATGCGCACTTGGCTAAGCTACTTTTGTCTTTGGTAGAGTGATTTAAAAGGTTATCTCCTCCAAACTCGATGCAACAGGAAATTATTACGAAAGTTTGAAGTACTTTAACAAAATAATAGTCTTACAGTATTTTGATTTTTTATAGTATTTCAACTTTGATAGATTCGTGGTCAACGAAAAAAAAGTAGCAGATGTCCTAGTTAGGTGGTGAATGTTTTTGATGACGACACAATAGTTCCGAAAGGGTGATGAGAGGAATGAGTGGTATGCAGCTGTGGTCTGTGTTCACGTTTTTCATGACTGCATTATAATCAAATGGTCCGTGTGGAAAAATTTTCGAATATAAAGGCGTTGACTTAAACAAAAATTAATTGTACCCATAAGACTAGAGTGTTTTTGAATGTAGTGTGTAGATCTAGTCCAGATATGACTGTCGTATTTGTCGACTGAACAGTGTAGTGATAAGACAGTGATTCTTAGAATAGTGTGAGAGTTAGCACCCTGGAATGATCCCCTTAATTTCCTAATCAGACAATGTTTTGAGTAAGTTAAACTTGTATCGTATTTTTGCAGTGTCGTTTGAACGTTAACGATCGGACCAGAGTTAACCGCATAGATATTTAGGGAATGTGGTATCTTTCAGTTATTTTCCTCGCTACTTCATGATTTCGGGTTTCTGGTTGGCTTGTCTACTACAAAAATGAAAGGCAAATATCTGGGTTAGGTCGGCCGTCAGTCTCCTGATGGCAATCTAGAATGTTCTGGAGTGAAGTGTTCAACTTGATAGAAGTTTAACATTAGGTCGCTTCCTCCCAGTGTATCCCAGATTAAGTAAATGGCTAAAGATCTACTACATAGTATGCAGAGAACAATTCAGCTATTAAGTCCAAAGGTGCGTAATAAGATATGTGCTCTACAAACAACCTTCCTCTATTACAGTTGGTTGTGGCGCTATTATTAATAATATCTGATACAGTTAACGCACTGGATTTAACTATTAAAAAACCGCGAAAACGTAAAGAGCAGACCTATGTCAATCCTGAGCTAATTTCAATATTTTATTTAATATATCAAACACATGCTTTCTTAGTATAATATATAATGTGCATTGTGCACCATTAAAATATATATCAAGTAAATATTTTAATTACATTTGTCTATCAAAAATACGTAATTTTGTTGTTTGATTTTTATTATTTTAGTCTATAATAGGTAAAAACAATATAATGTTAGTTCTGACCTAAAATGCTATCATATATAATATAATATTTATGTCTGTACCTAATCACTTTTACACCATAATAATTATTTTCAAATGTTATAATAAAATGTAAATAATACGGTATTTATTTTTAAATATGCCAATATTATTGCACAGTAAAAACTAGGTAATAGTGACGTATTTATATATTGTTATTAATAAATTATGAACCAAATATTTAAACTATTTTACATACATTTTTCATACAAATTCATTGATGTTAATTACTAATATTTCAAATTAGTTATAAAATAATATAAATAATGTTTTTGTTTTTAATTACATTTTTGAACTAAATTTAATGTTTAATTATTTCTATAATGATACTATGGGCTTTGTTGAACCTATTTTACAGACCAATTTCTCGAAAACATATACTCAATGCTTAGAATACGTAGGGCATACGTCATCTAATATTGAACGAGCAGCTGAGATATGAATATATAGATGGAGGTGAAATACGTTTTGTAATTGTGGATTTTAGAGCTACAGTTATAATGTCAGATTATTAGATCAAGGATATTAAATTTGAATAGCGTAGATGTGTATAATAATGTTGAATTGAATAGATTCCTTTTGATTCGAAGTAGAGTATGTAGATTTTGTTGGACATATTGCAACTGATTAGGGTGACTATAATGTCACATAAATGCAGAGGATAAAATGTGTACCCATAAATGTATCAACAATAATTTATTAATTGTTTAGTATACTTTAAAATGTAGATTAGTATTATATAGTTCTTGTAGGTTTTTAATGTATCTGGTCATTGAGTAAGTCACTGCAATATTGGAATTTAATGTTACGAAAAACGATTCTGGCAGCCTATATAACTAAGTATAATATTTAAACTGCCATTATAATAGTTTGTATAACTGTTAGTAATATTGTAGGCAGGTTAAATTTTTTTCTGAAAATATTGCATTTATTATTTTATCAATATTTAATTATAATAATAGTGTATATTTATAAAATGTATTATTTTTATTAACTTTCGAGTCAATACTGTCTTACAGTAGGTAAACATAGGCAATAGATTACATTTTATCTTAAAGTTTGGAAAATGTCATTGTGCATACATATAGTACCTATATAAACAAAATCATTAAAATTGTTGTTTCTTGATTAAATATATAATTCCATTCAAATTTCCAATTCAAATATCAAAATATTTTTAAATTATACCATATTGTCTGGATAATTGCTAATATAAATATTTGTTAAGAATTTCATGTATTTATAGTTATTCGGTTTTGAATTACATTAGTTACATAAAAATAAAAAATCGATTTTGTCTTTTGAAAACTAATTTTGTGGAAAAATGATCGTCTTTTTGTATTTTTTTTTTTATTTTTCCAAATTATTATAAAAAGTACTGTGCCATTTTAACTGTTAA
>WHPZ01590879.1:32029-52874 GCA_016617965.1 Macrosiphum rosae
ATACCTATACCTATAATTCCACGGATCCACACAATTCCCGAATAAATCCACTCAGTAGCAGTGATGATATTATACCTGAAAGTACCACGACGGTGATAAGACGAAATAACATTTCGTCGCTAAAGATTCCTAATCGGATTTTTTAATTATTAATATGACGTATAAAATATGTAAAGAAATCGCTTGTCTTGTTTTTAATCTGTTGCAGCACAATATTTCCCTATTACAGACATGGCAGAGAACTTTCTTATTTATTTACTTTTTTATTAATTAACCAGCGGGAACTTAAACTGTAGGGGAGGGTGATGTATGTTTAAACAAGTGTGTTTGTTGGTTTGGTAGAATTTTCTAGTGGGCATCCGTAGATATCTGCCATGCCCGGGTGGGGGATGGCGGCCTCTCTCTCCAGACACCGTGAGAAGTGAGAAGATAAGTGCCGCCCGTGGCAGGATTTCGAACCGGCGACGGTGTGCGTCGCAACCGATGCCTTAGTCCGCTTGACCACTCCGTCCCTCGACTTTCTATAAACTAATTGTAATAGTTTAATTCTCTAATATTGTAATAATTACTATAAGAGATTATTTTGTCGATAATATATCGTTACGAAATTACCATTACGTGAATAAATCATGGCGTGGATTGTGGGTAATGATCGAAATTACTTAAACAAAGATTAATATAAACAAAATTAAATTGGTGGAAGCGTAACGTCCATAATATAACATAAAAAAACTTCAATAACTGAATAATTTATGACTAAAAGAAACTATACCTATACTGAAAGATAAGTACCTAATAAGCACTATGGCAATAAATAATAATTAATATAAAATAAAATATAAATATTTTCAAATATAATATGTTGTTGGTACTTACATGTTTTACAGCACCAAGTTTAATTAAATTTACATTAAACATAATAATATACGCTTTGGTGAAACTTTACAGGAAAATTCTCATTCACGAAGAACTGTTAGATTTACAATACATTGTTTTACTGTTAGTCTTATATAAGCCCACACGAGACTACTGAAAACATTAGATAATATATCTACCTACATTACAAAGTTCATGAAATTCTGGCGTGAACCATGAAAATAACATGCATCAAAAAGCATCAAAACAAATAGTGTGTTATAAGTACGACTTACTGATGGAGGAAATTATGTTTTATTTTGTAAAATGGTTTTTCTATGCGAAATTAATACTAATATTATTTTAACGATAAAACACACCTATATCAATAGTGATCTTCAGAAGACCAGCAAACGAAATATTGAAACAAAAGACCATTATTTGGTATAATTTTATGAGGTATATATAATAATATAATAATAATATGATTCATTCATTTTTTCAATCATTCTCACCATCTATAGATTTAAATAACTTTAGAACGTGTTTTTACGTTTTTTGAGTTTACGGTATAAATAATTATTAAAAAATAATTAAAGTACTCTTTGTTCTAAACCAGATGCTTAAAATATGTTTTATATTTTCATTAGGTAGTACCCTACTACCCTGGTCATCTTTAATTTGTATGAGTATCGATTTTCAAAGTTAATCAGCTAGGTTATATTAGACAATTATGTGAAAATGTTTATTCAAACTATTTTTCTATTCCCTATACTAATCATAATATTGTTTTTGCGATTGCAAATAATATTTTTTTTAGACATAATTTGCACTTTTATGGTTTATAGTTATGTGAATTTATTGAATTATGATTATTTAGAATTAAAAGTCAAATAAAATAAAATACCTATTTAAGCTTATTATATTAATGTTATATATATAGTTTATTTTGTGTTAATAATGGTATGAATATAATATGTATGTTGAATCAAACTTAAATAGTTGTATTATACGTACAAAACAAAATCTTGATTTTTTTTTTTTAACAGTCTATAGTTAGTATTTGAGTTTTTTTATACTTCTATTAATAAATCCTCCATTAAACAAAGGTATTGTTTATTTATTTTAATTTGATAAATGGATTTCGACAATAGTTTTGTATAATTTGTGGTAATGATTTAAATACAATATAATATGAATATAATAGTATTTCATGGTCATGAAAGCTCATTAAAATATAATCTACAGAACAAAATAGATATATTAGACGGAAAATAAATAATTGAAGTTTTTTTTGAGATAAAATTATTCTAAACAAACTTTTATTTATAAAGCACCAAAAGTAATTCCATTTTCATTTTTTTTTTCAAATGTAAAAATGGTAAAAAAAAATTCAACCATTATTGTGTTATTATAATATAAGGATTCCTCATACTTTAATGCAAGAAAACAACCTTTTAAGATATTAAAACTGTTTTTGCTATTTTCTTTTAAGTGCCTATCTTTGTAGGTATAAGAATAATATAAAGAAACGAATTGTATTTTGTTCAAACGTTATATTTTTTAAAGCCACTTATTAACTTCTTTTATTTTTATTAACACTGTTTCAATGCTGTTTGCATATTACACTAAATAAAATTAATACATGTATTATGTATATTTTATGTTAACCTTAAAAACTACTATTTTTATTCCAAGTAACGTCAGTAACCATTATTATATTAATGAAAACGACAAGATATAAATATATGTTTTACATAAAAATATTATTTTAGAACTTGTTTAAAGTAAATGTTATTCTATGAGTAATATAATATAGTAGGTATAATAATAATAAAAAGAATCCTTCGTTACATTTATAGACGTCAAAGGTGTTTACAACTTAAACTAATATATCCTCTTCTTTAATTTGGGAAATTATTTAATATAAATTGTAATTTGTAATAATTAAAAAATATAAAATAAGATAAAAAGGTGTTTACAAAATATTTTGATAACGAATAAAATTAACACTATACAATTCTAGATTCATTTTCACATGGATATAAACTACAAATTACAATATAAAGTATTATTTAATTTTGTAATATATTATGACATGACGTATTGATTTCGATGTGAAAAATAGTATTTCTCACTAGGTATCAAATATGTATTTATAATCAAACGGATGATAAGCTTACTGTTGTCCGCTGCCGCTTAAAGTCTACAATAGTCATCCTAAGGGTGTCCGCGGTGATTCCGGAAATGTATAAACTTTAAAGTACCTACCTATAATATTTTTTAGTTCCAATTTTTAGTTTAGAAAAAAATTAGTTATGGTGGTTACGATATTTTGATAAAATAAAAAAAGGCTATAGGTATGATACTCTTTTAGTCTTTTAACATGGCACCTGGAAAGTTAATGAACACTAGTCTGATCCATCGTGATTTGTGAATGTTTCAGTATATTGATTAATGGATAAAATATGTACGTGTAACTCATCTTGTTTTGTGTATGATTAATTTTATATTTAATTTTAATTAATAACCGAACAAAATACGTTATATTTATATTGTAATATTGTCACAACCTATAAACAATCATAAAATATTACAGTATAATGTAACATATAATGTTATATTTTTGGTAATTGGATTTTAACGTATATTATTATATTACCGTCGTAACCTAAGAAGCAGTTAAAACTAATAAATTAGGTGGATATTATGGACACAGTAATTTATTACTATACACTCCTTCATATTTGATTTGAGTTTGTTTTTTTTTTTTTTGTGTATATATTGTGTACACGATTCATAGCAGTACAGGTGCTTTGATTTTCAACTTCAATTTTATATTTTCTGGTGGGAAATCTGGTATCTATTTGATTTTTTTGGGGATTAAAATTATAAATTCCCAGTACTTATCAAATATTTGCCATGCTCTCCGTGGAGATAAGTGATTTAGGTATATCAATAACATTTGTGGTTAAATTAATATATAGTAATTTTAGATAAAAAAATCAATAGTTTAATAAATATAACTATCATTTAATATATAATAATTATTATCACGATCCACTATATCGGTATTACATCAGTAACATTGACGAACTCAGAGATTTCCAAAGTGTGGGCCGCGATGTATTTACAGGGGCGCTGCTCAGCCGAAGAATTTTATATGATTCAAAAATACATTTTTAAACCCAATCATGGCGGTGATGGAAATAATTACGATTATGTAAATAAAAATTTTTAAATTATGTATAATTTAAACTAAATAAATATTTTCATATTAACCATCCCGCTTTTTACTGTTTTTTTATTTAATTTTTCTATTTTGTATGATTAATCAAGATATGGCTTGGGGAAGGGTACCCTGAGAAAACCCTAGTCCAAATAGGGCGATGTAAACCAAAAAAGTTTGCGAACCCCTGAACTAACCAATACTTTTTAACTTAACACTATACTTACTGTATCTATAAAAAATACACTGTGAGATCCAATAGACCAGCTTCATAAATAGTTATTCACTCATAAGTCATAACTCCATTTTATACTTATTTTTTAGAAAAAAAAACTTATTCAATTAATAACATTTTACACCTATACATACATTATTAATTTAATGATAATCTTGCATAATATGTTTAATATGTTTTAGGCCAAAGTACTATATAGAAGAAGTTAAAACCAACTACAAAGTAAATATGTATCTCAATATTCAGGATTTGGATATGAATGATCTGGGAACGTACACATGTTTGGCGTCAAATTCTATGGGAATCGCGAATAGTTCAGTACGATTATACAGTAAGTTCAATAATTAAGTGGATATTATTTTTATTTATCAACAAAATTGTGTTATAGAAATTACCAGTTAAATATTGTTTTACGTAAGATTTAGATGTATTTTGTAAAATAAATTACCGAGGAGAAAATGATTTGTTGCGCAGTATTATAATTTGCGACGAATTTGATGAGAATAAAACGAATTTTGTTTGAGCTGTTAAAACACAAACTAATTGCATAATTTTTTCTGCTTTGTATGGTTTGTGGGCGAATTTGTGCGGTCGGGTTAATATTTTCTCTGCAGCACGTAATTCATAATGCTGTGCCGTCTGATTAAATAACTATTTAAAAGCGCTGCATGTTTTTATGATAAAATAACATAATAATAATAATAATAATAATAATAATAATATTAATATTATAATACAGTTATGCCCCGCACATTACTTACGTCGACCCTTTCTATTGTTCATATCCGCAATGTGTATTAGCATAGTATAACCAACCCAGGTAATTGATTTTTATTATCATTTCTACACTGGGTTTTCTATGTTAAAATATCCGGGATCATTATTGCATAATATTAATTAATAGTGTTTAGCGGTTACTGTACCATCATAATACACATTATATTATAAATACCACACTAAAACTATTATACTGAATTAAAAACGTTTTGCCGTTAATAATATTAACACCTCGGAGTATTGGTATGTGAACTACACGAGTACCCATGCGAAATAAGGCGAATAATATTATGATATATTGTTATATTAATATAACGTGTACAATAAAGTTATCATCTATATACGGTATTAGAAATTAGGGTATCAGAAATAACTAGAAATGTATGTAATAAACTATTGTTATAAGTATGCAACAATATTGTTGAACCAATTAATACATTTTTTTTCTCCATAGGTAATCTATTCAATTATTATAAGATGTGTATAAAAAAAAAAAAATGAATAATAATATATGGATTAAAATAAAAATTATTATTATGATAATTTCGGTGTTCACTTTCAACTTTCGGTTGATAATTGTGATAAACTCTATATTATAATAGTAGTTATTAACAACCGCATACGATGAGCATTTATTTTTATCTTTCCAATACGGTTGGCGCTAAATTCTCTCGGGGAACCTAATTATACCGGAGAGGTAACCTCTGTACATCTGAGATTTTGAAACATCGACAAATACAAATAGACGGCGTAACGTATTGAATTGTTTGGTACGTTAAATTCGTATTATATTATTACAGAAAAAAGGGGTTAGAAAATTAGATCTGTATTATGTGTATACCACACCCGAGTATTATATTTTTTTTTTTAAAATGTGTTTCCGGAAGTGGATGTGCAAGGAGTGCTGGGTACCTACTTTCGCAGTGCATTGATGATTCGCATTAATTTTTCGCTAAAGCAAAGCACATCCTACAGTATATTATGTTTATTTTTTTGACGCACCTATCAGTATTTATCACTAATTCCTTTAAAAACTATAATGAATCCCGCGGATACTACACTTATACACCCGAGTTTCATCAGTGGCGGATCCAGGGCTTGGTTTTGGGGGGTGCGAAAGTACAAAAATTGGCTAAGCACAGTATAAAACGGAGGGAAACTACGATGATGGGGGGGATTCCTCTTTTGTCCCCCCCCCCCTGGATCCACCACTGAGTTTCATTACTAACGTGGTATAACACATCCCTGGTGCAATATACGCCAGGGAATGGCTCGTTAAACGCACGATAAACATGTTTATATATAAATATATATATTGGTATACCGTGGTAGGTCCTATATACGACGGCTCACCCAAAGTTTATTTTATTTTTTTTAACAATAAAGCTATGATACAAGTTTTAATAGGTCCCATACACTTCGGTTGACGTTTTGTTCTGTCCTATACCTGGTTATTGGTATACGGGTTAACCCGTATTTTATTTATGTCAATAGCGTGATTACCGTAAAATTAATTACATTTCGACTCGGTAAAAAAACGACCGTTTTTCTCTTGATCAAGTGCCAATAGCTCGTGGCCCGCGAGCTAAGTAAAACAAAAAAACGACTGCGACGCCGTGACAGTTTAATAATATATTATATTATCTGGAAACAGAGTTTGCCCATTTAAACCTTGTAAACATTTCGCTGTTTCATGTACGCAGTTCATTCGTTTACGAACCACTAAACCCTTTTGGATTTTCGAATATGCGTCGAAATCGATATTGCGCAGATTGTACTTTTGTAAAAAAAAACCGCGTGTTAATCACGCGATACCTATCATAATATTATAGCTAAAGCGGAGTTGCGGTATTAAGTAAAACGTGGCAAATTTTACGAGGAATAAGATAATAAAATATAATCCCACCGACGGCGGCCGTGTGTACCTTGAATCGCTGACTATTCAGCGGTATACCTTCCATTCGCCCACCACCCACATGTTGTTCGGATAATCGAGCGATGGGGTTGCGAGCAGAAAACGTCTGTGGTGGTCCGACCGCGGTGGTGTCATTACTAATGAGTCGGTCTTTCGTGCAGTCACAGGAGGTTCCACGTAACAGAAACTACAACCTATATAAAATAATAACCGTACAATTATAACCATGATAAAAGTATCGACACGCCATGTAGTTAATTTTTTATCAATTTTTATCGAACGAGATAACCTCTATATTATACTTTGAGAAAAACAAAATAATAATCAGTGATATAATTCCGACAAACCCCTCTATGTTATTCCGTGTAAAAAAAAAAAAGGTTAAACCGAAAATAATATTAGGTTCTTATGCTACTGTAATTGTTTACTTGGCAAGAGTATTCTTACATTAAAATTTGAAATCTATTTCTCGAATTTAGATAATGTGCTGACCTTACAATTCAATATCCCTGTTTCCTTGTAAAAATTGCAGTGTTGAGTAAAGTAGGTACCTCATATTTTTGGTGAACTTAGCCTTTTTATCTAAAATGGAACAAAACGGAGGATTGTTTTTGAGATTATAATATCTGATAATCAAGAATAAATAATATTATAAAAACAATTGGCCATTACTAAGTTCACTATTTTTGGTAAATTTTATTTTATAAGATTCAAATTGATTGTAGTGTAAAGTAAAATAATTTTTTAGATTCTGAGCGGAGCGATTAAGCTAGTGGTTTTATAATGGTGTTAATTTTTTTTTTTTTTTTTTTTTATATCCTGTATACAAAATGTCTACCAGAAGGAGGGCTTCGATTTCAACATATAGTACTTTATATTTTAGCAAATTGGATCAAGATGGTACTTTAGAAAGGTCATTTTTCGATTTTATCAATAGTTATTTAATGTCACCGAAAAATTACGAAAAACCGCTAAAATGGGATTTTAATTTCTAACGCTTTGTTCATCACCATAGAAACGAATAAAAAATTATAATATTAATTAGGTAACTTACATGATATAATAATTAATATCTAACAATATAAAATATCCAGACTGACAAACCGTCTCCTCTCAGAATCGTTTTTCTTATACAATGATAGAATATCATTGAATTCAAGTTTAATACAATCCATTATACAATGGACCCAATTGTAACCTACTGTACAGCAGAGAGACATCCACTTACCCGCTTATTTTATTTTTATGAGAAAATTTATAATTTGTACAGTAAGGCACAATAAGTAAATATGATAAGGAATCCCAACATATAAGGTATTGAAATATAAAAAAAAAAAGATAACCGTTTACAATAGATTATACGTCATAGTGATAAAAATTTGAGGAGAGCAGCCACCCATTATAGTGACACTTTCAAAGTAAAATAACTAAAAATATTTTGCACCTATGTCTATATTAATAAGACGTACCTATCTGTGGTTGTCAGATATTATTATAACAACAGAAAAATTTGAAAATTATCGTAAGCTAAATATTCAAACAAAATACGGCGTATAATGTTCATACAAAAAGTAAAAAATGGTTTAATACGCAGAACTAAGTACCTACTGAAATGTGTTGTATAAAAATATAGTTTTATTTAAAAGTTAATTCAATAAATCTTCATATTTAAACTATTTTTCATTTTTATTGGCATTATTACTTTAAAAGTATATGGATTTGATGGTAATAATAAAAGTCATAAAAAAATGAAAGTTTTAGCATATTATAACTTGAGTTCAAGTATAAAGCTAATATATGCGAATTTAATGTGTTTGATATACAACATTTTATAATTATTTATCCCTCTAGTTACAATTTGAAATTTGTGTATCTTTAACCTTAAAATAATTTGTTATAACAAACGTTTTCGAATAAAGGACACCGTATTTAAAATAGCAAAGCATACAAATACACGACAATATGAATAATCATTATTTTTATCGTTTTTATATGATTATTTGTAATTCGAATTTCAACAACAATGATAATATTGTATTGTGTGTGCTACTAAGTTGTTGCAGCTATTTTTTTATTACTGACCATATTAATTTTACCGTTGTGTTGTGCGTACGTAATAGGTACTTATTGTTATAGAAGAATATTTTAACAACAACTGCAAAGAAGGTGTTTTTACATTCAGTTTAAAGGATAGGTAATCTTTAAGAGGACGCCACGCCCACATGGGTTTTCTCCGTCTTAGAAGTGCGTAACGTAGTTAATGTAATTTAAAAATTAGAGTGAATCTATTATGAAACATGATGGTAAAAAGTAAAAACATTATCTGTGTCCATATGTTGGTTTCTTACGATTATTCAGTTTTTAAGTGAGTTATGAGCGTTTTTAATTTACGCCATATCATTATATGCATAACTTGCTATAAAATTGAACAATCGTAAAAAACCGACATATAGATAATGTTTTTGCCTTCAACTTTCATCATAAAAGGTCATTTCGCAATTCGCTCTAATTTTTAGAATAACGGAGCTTAGCTATGTGATCTGCTGCAGTGGCGTACACATAAAAAAAAAAATAGGGGTAGCAAATTGAATCGGTTACCTCTATATTGGCTAATAGACTATAATAGCCTATAATTGTTAAATAGTTTATTTTCAATATTTTTATACGTTGTAGGATTTTTATGATGTAAATATTTTATAACCAGGAGGTCCACTCACCCAACTACCAAAAAAATCATGGGTAGCAACTGCGCTACCCTTGAACCCTCCAGTACGCGCCACTGATCTGCTGAGCGTAAATTTGCTCAATTTTAAGAACTTGCAAGACGGAGACAATACGCACAACTGGCGTGGCGTCACCTTAATGAAATGGAATTTTGACAGAATGAAATAATAATGATAATATAACAATAATAATTGTTTTACTTAAGCGCATTGGTATGTTATCGTATAATATGTTTATGGTATACGCGCACTATGTTTATGTGTTTCCGAACAAAAGTTATAATGGTGTTATGAAGTTCGAACGATTAAGGTTTGGAATGTGTTTTTGAAAACAAAATAACAATGATTTCGGGACCCGAGTGAGAAATAAACCGAAAAAAAAACTGTACGGTGGGCTTTTAACGATAATGAGTTCCAATATTCGCAGCGGGTAATAATCTACACCTGGTAGGAGCCTAATAATGTCGTTGCGTGTGCAAGTACGAGGAGGGGCCGGCTCTCCTATAGAGGTTTTTGGCAAATGGTCCAAAACCGTTTATTGGCCGTCGTATATTTCTATTGATCATTTGGTCGTAAAAAAAAAATAACGATTGAACGGAATTCAATACACACGGCGTATTGAAAAACCCAAAGACGGAAAATAAAATGTTTTTTTTTTTTTTTTTTACATTAGTTCCAAATTCAGAGCTTAATATAAAAGGTCGGTAGTAGTTATTCCCGATAAGTATATAATATAATATTCGATGCAACTGGAAAATTCATAAGATGTAACATATAATTGATAATGTACGAAGTAGGTAGGTACCTACTTATAATAGGTAATATATATTACACTCGAGCCTGTTATGTTCTATCTTCATAAAAGTCTTCATTTTTAACACAGAGTAGACCTTTTTTACTTACGCTCGGCATTGCAATTTGAATTTAATACTTCTATGAGTCTAAAGAGGTATCATAACTTACGAGTAGCTATAACAATTAATCAATAAATAATTAATTAATTATTAATATAATTGATGCTGCAAAAAAAAATTATTAATGTTTGTTATATTATTAATTAAAAAAAAATATTAGACCTGTATAGGTACTAACTTATTCGTAGGTGATTAAGTTAGACCATTAGGGTACTATTAAGTTTTGTTTACAGAAACATTTATATTTAAACGGAATATTTCTTTAAAACTATAATTACTAAAATAATATATTGCTTTATGCTTTTAAATATAGATAATTATCAACTTTGTTTATTTGATGTATAATTTTAATCATCTATTTAATTGAAATAAATTAAACCTGCAGTTATTACGACCATTTAGTTGTAAATACAAAGTTTGCATGGCATTCGCGTTTGATTTGAACTCATATAATCCATACAATATACGTGCGTACCTATATGACATATAAATTTAGTATATATTATTTTACTAATAATATGTATATAATATAAATATTTATATAGGTATATATTATTATGGCCATTTATTAAGACAGGGGATAACAGTTTGTTATCCTCGGTAAAGTGCTTTTCGACAAATAAAAATGTCTCGGTTGAGTTATACTATTTTTTTCGTTGGGTTTTTTTTTTTTATTAATATTTTTATTTTCATTTTTTTTCGTGGGCGTCCGTTCTAAAATTTCCCGTCTAGGGATAAATGACGCGTGACCCCTCCGGCCGACACATGGTGGCGTTATCACACAGGTGCTGGTAATATCCACCGTTCACCGAAGCCAGCAGTGCTATACAAATACGACAGACCCATTATCATAATATCCACACCCTGCAGGACACATATTCGTGGTGCACGGGTGCAGAAAAAAATGTACGAGTACCGTAATTTACGTTATAAATTTAAATTTCGCGCAGTGTCCTTCTCCTCGAGTACAACCCGTTTTCGTATCGTCATAATAATATATTAATATACTATATATATATGATTATTATTGTTATGAGCGTACCCGTCACCCTACACTATTAATATAATATATTATGTTGAATCTATGTTATTACTGGTGGTCGGTGGACGGTGATGGTGGCCGACGAGTGTCGTGGTTACGTGCACGCGACACAGGCACTTTGGAAATTATTGGAATATTTTATTTTTTATATCTTCACTCGTTTTTGAACGACCACCTGCAACTAGTTCAAAAATACACGAATTCAATAATGTAGATTGTAATGCGGAATATACGCCTCAACCTAATACATATATGTTTGACCACCACGGTACCTATAGCTATTATGGTTACGATGATAATATTTTTGTCCACGCCGAATTCGATTTTTTTGGGGGGGATTTTGGCCACTATTCCTCGCTGATAAATTTACGGCATATATCATATTATGTATATTGTATACCTATTAGCTTATACTGTAATGAAAATCAAATATGGTGTCGTTATAATACGTTCATATACGTTGTATTTCGGTACTGAAGTGTGATTGACGGATCACTAATTCCGATAGATATTTTCAGGATCTCCTGGGCAGAGTTGATAAGCTGCATTCATTTCGAAATACTCGCCGGATTAAATCCATTTGACTGTTTTAATCACGCCTCGTGTCAAGGTTTTCACATTTATGAAGGTTTTTTGTATATTTTTTTTTTATACGAGGACGTTATCAGACCTAACCTAACCTATCACTTTTAAATTATTGAGCTTACACAGCTCTACCACATAATCTGAAAACGTTGATAAATACGTCATCATTGACCTTTTTTCTGATCTATGTATATGCATGCGTGAAGTTATAAAGGCAAATTTGACAAAACTCTATTATAATATTATTTAATTCCAAAAATCAAATATATATATATATGTAGTATCACTATAAATACCTATGTCAAAAATATATGTGAAACACGACGAACTATGTATTTTTGATTTTAATTCAATAGTAAATATCGAATTTTTACATAGATACCCATTTTGCCCACATTCAAAAAAACAAAAAACTCCACACAATATTGATGCTTAATGAACAAGCAATAATATTGTAATAATATATTTTTACAAGTATTATAGTAAGAATTTAAATAATATAACATAATAATATCCAACGCTACCTGAACAAATACATTTTTCCGTTTAAAATCTAATTTTGAAGTATTAAACATTTAAGTTTACATTTTTTTTTAATAATATATAACTCTTTTTAATCCGTATGTTGACTGGAATGCAAAAATAGTTTATTAGTGATTTTAGTTATGTGATTAAATCGTTAAATTATCTTAAATTTGGATGATATTCATCAACGACATTTTTATTTGTACCGACTGCACATTTATGGCTTTGTGGTTAACCGAAAAGTTATTTCATCTATTATCAAGTATTTTGACAAAACAATTACTTCAAACTATTTTCATAACCCTAGCAAGAAGAAGTATGTTTTGCTTTCCGAAATCACCCTTCAGTGCAAGTGTCCAACTTCAAAACATGACAATAATTGACGGTTCATACCAATGATTAATTGAGTTTGTTATGAAAGTTTCTTTTGGCATTTAAGTAATTGGTAAGTGAAAAATAGGGTCTTTTTTTTATAGTTTATTGATTTTATGTTGTTGTATTGTTTAACCATTGACACTGCATCAACGATAAACTAACAGATTCTTGATATATTATACAATATAATAATGACTAATATAGTAAAAAATGTATGCATTCTTTTAAAATAATTGTTGAATAATACAATGTTAAATTATCGTACCAAGACTTCAGAATTTCATAATAATATTTCGGTTTCTAATATTGCATTTTTGGTATTATGGATAACGCGTGTGGTGTATTAATTATTTTATATTATATCTCATACACTGAATATTATTTTTTACTAGGTGTAGTTTTGTTTTTTCTCGATAATAAGCGCTTTTCAAATTCATTTTTTTTTAGAATATACCCAAAATATACTGATATTCATATATGTATCTAAAAATATCAAAATGCATTATACAACATGGAAAATAAACTTTCAAATGGACAAAATTTGAAAGGACAAAGAACAATATTTTGGACAATTGTTCGCTATGGCCATAAATCATGAGTGAACACATAATATTTCGTCACTGGAAAACATTCGTGTAAAGCTTAAGGAAAAGAAAAAAAACCGAAAGACGGTGAAAGTGTTGTGCAAATGGAATAAAGTGTCAAATAAAAGTTTCCGGACACCATAAATCATTCCGCCCTAAGCCCATAGTGTTGTATTGTGCATATAATTGTTTAAAACATAGAAAACTGAAAGCTTATTTAAATCCTTGATATTACTGATCGTCCATGTAAGTAAAATATAATGATACTTTTGACACAGACAGCGGCTACATGAATATATTATAATGATTCCAATTGAACTCCATTACAAATTTAGAGGTAATTGTTTTCTTGTAAAAAATATAAAAACATGTTTAAAATATTATGTTTTTTTAGGATTTATCATAACTATAAATTCGTTTATGCCTAACGTATATTATCAAGTAAGAAACAGTAGAATTTGTGATTTGAGAATAGTTATGCTAAATACGTCGTATAAATTATAACGTTCACAAAAATCGATTTTCTATTTAAAAAAAAAAAAAAAACATTATTAAATATTTTAGTAAATCGTACCAGCTACTTCAAAACGAGATTTTTTCTTATTCAACAATTTGAAACCAACTATTAAGGTATAGTTGTTAGGTATATATTTCTTATAACGTGATTCATATAGTATTTCGTATAAATACAGATTAATACGCCTTTACTCTATTATTTTCTACTATTTGATTCATATTAATTTTGTATAGTTTTGCGGTTGTATTAGTCATTGAGTATTTGGGTTAAATATGAACATAATAATATATTATATAACAGAATAAGTATCATATATTATACATTTTACATAATATAGACTAATTGATACAAAGTAAATAGATATTTTAAATGAGTTTATTATTAAAAATATATTTCCTTTTGAAGCTGTATTAACACAACTAATTTGCTACGTTACTTATAATAAAGTCGTTGCGACAATACTGCTGTTTTGGGTTGTATCTTTAAAGTTTATACTGCTCAACTTAAATCTTTAAACAGAGGTTGATTCTGGTTAGTAGAAATGAAATTGGTCCATTGTGAATTTAAATGACAACTATTATAGTTCCCTCTCTCATAAAACTTAATGTCTATACTAATGTAAATATTTTCGTTTTATACCGTCATTTTCAGTGGCCATTATTTCATATTTGAGCTTAATTCGAAATTATTAAATCACGCAATGAACAACTACTTGGCGGTATGCTTTGCCATTTGTTAAAAGAAATTAATCGTGTTTTGGTGAATCATGAAAAATACTTTTGTACTTTTAAATTAGGTTATACATTCCGCAGAGGAATATTATTATAAATTGTCGGTCTTGTGTAATTAATAACACTACAAAAACGATCATCTTTTAGTATTCATCGTGTTATTAAAAAAAGTTGTCCGTTCGTTACGTACATACAAATTTTGTTTGTGATTACATAATTGTATTCAGATTTAAAATAGCTGGTTCGTAAATGCATTTTGAACAACGCATTATAATCAATGTTAATAGAATTATTTTCTTGAAACGTTGTTTGTGTGCTTTTCAAACGAATGAATATTATTCTTTATAGCATAGGCATTGCCTCGACTATGATTATTATAATATGCAATGTGGATTTAAAAATATTTTAAAAGCAATTTGTACATCTCATTAACATAAAAACGGACAATTCGTCTTTGCCAAATTATCGTCGTTGCCGTGGCACTTTTTTAAGATTTGTCGTGAACGGAAAGTATTTTTGGTATTATGTTTATTCGACAATATGCACGTTCGAATTTGCACGTGATTCACTTAAAAGTTTTTATTGCTATTATCGCGGAAACCGATAAGTTTTTTTATACAATATGCTTTAAGTTTTCACACAATTATTTATCCGCGGGCACTTTAAATCCTATCAAATCGTTTTCGTTCCGAAGCAGCCCACTGCAGACAGACTTGGACTATAAATGCGTTATCGTACGGTTAAATAATTTTATATTCGAATTGAATTTAAAATAAAATGTATCATCGTCTGTGGAGAGACTGATGAGCCGATATATGACACAATCATACGTATTGATATATGCTGCACGTCTGTAATGGGAAACGGTGGCGTTTTAATCATTAGACGCATACTATAAACGGTGCAGCGTTTTTGCCACCTAAATAATATATTATATACGTTATTATTACAGTGTACGCACCCACAGTAAACAATAGCGTATTTTGAACCTCATTTTGCCGACAAAGAACTGGGAAATAGAAATGAAGACTTTTAGATAAATCGATCACGTAGCCCGTAGTGGTCCCGAGACGGAATATTAAACAATCGAACTCCACGTTTCTTCTATTCCTTTTAATTAAACATTTGATTTCGTCTCTGCGCGAGAATCGCGTCAGGTCATATTGTCTGTACAATATTAATATATTATCTGCAGAGAGCATACTATAATAATTTATCGTATAGGTATACCTACCGACGACTATGATATTATTCATGAGTAGCTAGTTAAATTTTTCTTCCAGAAAAGATTGTCTCGTCCTTTCTACAAACAATGTGTACTCAGTTATTATAATATTATTTTCGTTGTGTTTTGCTTCAGGGATGATATTGCAGACGACTACCGTTGCGCCAACTACATCCACGACGACCGCCGCCACCACTACCACGACCACAACGACGTCACCGTCTACCACAAGATTGGTAGCCACCTCGACAGGTAAATGTGATATCATTGTATTTAACTACGTTAGATTGTGTCACGAACCTATTCGAATATATATTATAATAATATGGATGGGATTAAATCGATTATAATAGTTCTTCGAAAGAGGAGTAATATGATTAAAAGTTAACAGTTATCTCTACAGTTGTACCTACTATTTTAAATTGATAAAAATAATGATTATGTAGCTACTCAATGATTAGAATCCGTTTAATAAACTTATATAATTTATGTATATAACTTACTATAATACATAGTTATATAATTAACTATATATTTTAGACCAACATAATTTACATACAGATTTAAATTTTCTGAACATTTTTTGTCTTCATAAACAAAAGTTGAAAATTAAAAATAATATTATCAACTATTAATACTTAAACATATTTGTATATTATTTTTTACCCTCTATTTAGCAACAGCGACTATTTTCCAAGAGTTTTCAGGAAATTATTTATTAAACAGCTACACCAAACTCGATGGTTTACATAATATATATTAATATGTAACTATACGCTCAACAATAGTCAATATACCTATCACTTTTAATATTTTTAATATGTTTTTAAATAGATATTCTGTATCGACTAATTATTAATAAATACATATTATCCGTAAACAAGTAAATTGATAATACGATGAAAGTAGAATTTTAGTTGATATAATTATTATAGTAGAGAGCCAATTAAAAAATCTTTTACAGCTAAACTAAATAGATAAAATTATATTACTTTAACCATGGTATCCCTGCATTACACTACATTATCTCCAATATAATAATTATTACGTTTCGATTTAATAATTTAAATCATATGATGCTATAGTTGTTTTACAAAATACATTTTTCATAAAATATTTATTTAACTATCAAGTTTTTAAGTTTCTAGGTTTGAAGGTATAAAAACACAAATGGAAATTTCCCCATGACAGATAATTTAATTTGTCATTACTAGTAAAGTCTCTTCAATCAGAATATAGAATAATTACAAATGTGATGAACAATTATTAATAAAAAGTTAAAAACGTTTTTTTTTTTTAAAAAAACTAAGCAAAACCATACGAAAATATGTTTTATTAGTTCTATCTTAATATTAATTTGTTTTGTATTTTGTATTTTTCATTTCACAGTTGCCTAAAAGCACGAGCTTAATTTCATAATTCCAACACAATTTGGAAATATTTTGTACAAATTAGTAAGATAAAAAAAAAAAAAAAAAATGTAATAAAAACCGTTCTAACTGAATTCTTGTATACATTTTATGGTAATTTATATTAAAAGCAAACGACATTAACAAACGATATCTCGTAGCTTGTAAATTTAACGATAAATTCATTTATAACATTCCATTTGTGGCACACCCTTCATTGACATGTCTATATACGTATAAGTTGCATAGTACCGTGTTAACTTTGTATACTATAATTTATTCTGTGTTGGAAACAAAAAATATACAGTCTGTATGAGTGACTAGAAACGACATCAGTTTTACTGATGACCATTTACAACGACGAATAATAATATATGCAACTATTATTTAGGTACCAATAAATAATAATAATCAATTTTTCCTATAATTTTGTTTATTTATACAAAAAGCAAACGTTATTGTAACTAGAAAATAATAATAATATGTCCGTTATGGTTTTGTTCCATAGTAAACGATTTTACACTATAATTAAATTCCGAGCAATTTCCGAAAAATTATGTTCAAAAAGCCGTAGTAACAATAGTTATATGACACTATTTTGTGTGCAAGTACTATTTTCATTTAACTATGTTATATTCATTATCGTATGTTGGACATAATATTATAATTGTTGGACGAGCGTTAGCATTATCAATGGCTCATTATTATCAATATAAATACCCAATATTATATAATCAGTGTTATTTTATCGATTAAGTGTAATATTATACAAAGTACAATTAATATTAGTAATTTTTAAAACGGTTTAAATATAATTATATAATATATATATACACTATCTGACCCCGTGCACTTCGTTTCCCGTTTTGAAATTGCCAACTCTCGTTATTTAATATTCGGTGTAGGTACCTAATGATGGTATTCAAAACATAAAAACGTCCATCGATGATTTGTAATCTAGAAATACTCGTGCAAGAGCACCACTTCAAATTGCGAATTTCTGAAAAATGCTTCCTTAGTGCACGCTTACGTGGTGGTCAAGAGTTACCGAGAAAATTGCAAGCCTCAAACTATGGTCGTTTAGGCTGTACGTCGATCGGTCAGCGAGTCAGTCTGGACACGTTTGCAATTATGTTAAATTATAGCCATTCCGCACTGCGTTGCCCGTGAGACTTGCTTGTAATTATGCAAACAGTATATTAACAGGTAAGCAATCCATCTGTGGTGGTTTTCGCACCCCACGAGATGCGACGTTAGTGTATATATTTTATGTATATTTATATATATAGAAGACAGCCCCCTCCCGTGCATTTCGTTGCCCGTAAAAAATGCCACCTCTTGTATTATGATTCAAACTTTGTGTTATATTATCGTCATTTAATAAAGTGTAGTGATGTTCAAATCTAAAAAAAAAAAAACAAAGATTTAAGATTAACTTTGTTGTTTTTTTATTGTAATTAACACTCATTAATCATAACATTTAACATTTTTTTGCCCGTAGGATTGGGTATTGTTTTCCAAAGATTAGGATAGGTGTCCCCTGACTCGCTGACTTTTTTTAAAATCTAATAATAACTGATATCATTATAGTAAGTTAGATAGTACATTGTTTTGAATTATATCCAACCATCGCAATAGGTATATTGAAATAGACAGTTTTTCCGTATTAACCGCTTTCCGTTAATGTCCACTGATTTATCCCATCTTGATCTCCATTAAAGGTTTTTAATACAGTCGTTTTGATGGTTATTTCTAGATACAAAAATATATTCAATCATAATAACTTTTTAATTTTTTTGTAAACAATAGGATTCCTATATTAAACAAAAATATAGTGTTAGTTGGTGAGCTAAATATATAAATAAAAACTAAGTGCAACTTATCGAGATAAAATATAGCCTGTTGGGATAGTGTAGCTTTCTGACGGTAAAAACAATTTTAAAATTAGTGAAGTATATAATTCCAGAGATAATTTCGAAATAACAAACAATTTTTTTCTTTGTAATATTAAATGTATAGACACATTTATTAGTATAGATAAAAAACAATAGGATTGTGAGACTATTCAAATTATTTGTTTATTTGCTTGATATTTGTATAATCTTATATTTAATAAGTGTTACATATTTCGAAAGACGATAAAATTAATCGTTGTATTATGATAGGTACTTAAAAAAATTTGATTGATGAAATATTATAAATTTAAATGTTTTTACTTTTTATTTAGGCGTATAAATGTTTTTAATATTTTAAAAAATTGTTCTCGTCATCTATAATTTATATTTAGATCACCTAATGGTTGCGAAAACTGTAATTTATTGAATTCAATTATTTATTTTCCTTTGAAGAATATTATTTTGAAAATGCACTGCATTTTCTATTGTTATCACGGAAAAAATACACAGCAATTTTTAAAACTATCTTTTATTTTCAAATTTCAGTTTTTGAACTTCGTATTATGATAGTTTGATAAAATATTACACCCTATCGTTGGTAGACAAATAATATAACACGCCAGGGCTTTAAAAATAATTATTTACCTTAGTAATACATCGGATAAAAAAAAACCATTAATCAAAAAAATGAGGATGTATATTATATCTATTATTTATTACGATAACAATTTATTTAAAATGTGTACACTAGGAGTGTTTTTTAATAAGTTCATCTTCAAAAATTTTAAAATATATAATGTATAAAAGACAATCGAAATATACAATTTATTTATAATTTGTATCATATAGAATCATAAATTATTATGATTCTAACTTGCCATATTAAACTAAAGCCTTTGTTGAACTAATAAAACTATAAGTTTATAACAACTTTCAAACAAAACAAGTTGAACAACATAAAAAAAAAAATTTAACAGGAACGCTAAAAAATGACTTGGAGTGCGTGCAAATAATAATATTACCAAAAGATATCACCTTCCTACTTAAACTATCTATGTTTAAATTTTTTTTTTTTTTTTTGATATAATTGAATTATTTTTTTTACAACATATATTTTGAATCAAATAAAATTTAAATTTGGTATCTATAATTAATAATTCACCATCATGCATGCTGATTCTATAAGTTGTATGCTTTTGTATATCAAACTTCGTTTTTATTTTGAAATTAAATCTTCGGAATTATTGGTAAAATAATATTTTTGTTTATATTTTGATTAGTTCTAAATATATATTATATATATATATAT
>WHPZ01590880.1:0-22720 GCA_016617965.1 Macrosiphum rosae
ATCCAAGCACTTTTACTGTCCTAAAACGTGATGACAGACACAAAAATAAAAAAAAAACACACATCATTGTAAAATCAATACATTCATCGTTTCACTCAGAATCTAATATTATTTATTGATTTATGTAAGTATTAAGTCACATTATCACAACTAATGACCGCGGTTGCACAACACTTTTAATGACTATATAAATGGTGAATAGGTAAATTTATCAAATCGATAAGTATATTATAATAATTGCTTGTATAATGTCCCAATAAACATTTATGTTTTTGATAAACTGTACTAATTTAAATTCATAAATTCTTTTATTGAACGAGACTCAAGCAATTACCGATAATATTACACGTTTTGACTCATACAAATTAAACTGATTATTTAATATATTCACAATTATTATGGGCACTACAAAGTTAAACCTGACATTATACACTCAATAGTTACCTAATTATGTATAACTTATATTAATTATTATTACGTATATAAACATATTTTATATTTAAATATGTATTTCAGACCTTAATTTTGAACAGTATTTAGATTGTTAATACTTTTTTGTCTGATGTAATTTGAAATATCAATGCATATTACTTATATATATATATTACCTATATATATATAGGCACATAATAAATTAATAAATTGGGCGTTTAACTGTTTAAGAAACCGAGCGTCCCGAAATCTCGAAAATTCCATAAACTTAATTTTTAGCTAATAGCCTATAATAGACATCCCATGCATTGTGTTTAATACTGTTTATTAATGTATTTTGAATGATATTGCTTTTTGAAGAATAACTGAAATGAGCAAACAATAGTAAAACTTCTTGACATTTCCAGAATCCATAAATAAAGTGAATAGCAAGTACCGATTAAAAGTTATCCTCGAAACACCCATTCGAAGTTTGGCTCATACCCAATCTTTTACAAAATAAAAATGAATTGCATGTATTATACATTTTGGCATTATATTCTAGTTTTGTATTAATTTTATATTTTTTGCTTGAATAAAGAATATTAATATTAAATTAATAAACTTTTGAATTAGATGTTTGGCATTATTATTGCTTTAGTTAATAATATAAAAGAGGAAATGTAAAATAACTTTTAATTATAAAGGAAAAAGGACGGTTAAAATGAGTTATATTATACCAAATGTAGTAAATTATATTTTTCATTTTAATTTTTAATTTAAAAGTTAATAATATTTAATAATTTTAGACATTTAGATATTTTATTACTCTTTTATAAAGGTGGATCATTAACAACTAATTAAAAGGTTAATTTATATTACATTCTAAATGTATTGATTTTATAACGATGGGTTGTTTTTTTTCTTCAGCCGTTTGGTAGAAAAAAAATGCTTTGATCTTTGATTTCGAGGTTGGTTTATGGTAGCATTTTGGATCTTGTTGGTACTTTTATGAGATTCTCAGTACTTTATAAAACAATTAAGAAAAACAAAAAAAACAATTTGGGAAAAACGGGAATTTTTACGCAAACCCTGTTTTAAATAAAATTAATTTTACTCTTTTGTAATTCAAAAATAAATTACTGGACTGTTGAGACTTGACCTTTTTATTAAACATTCGTATTAGCTTTTACTAGATATTATAATGAATTCTGTTTATTTAAATTGTGTAATGATTATTTAATCAAAAAATAACGATTTTACTTATTTTGTTTTAATTCAAAAAAATATTATTCGTATAGCGAATTGAAAATTATACAGTGACATTCGACATCTACTAGAAATAGAGCAGAGAGACTTCCTTTTTTTTTTTTTTTTAATCACGTCCTACAACAATTATTTAAAATATAATAACTATTTAGTTTTAAGATTTAGTTGATACGAAATCGGAATTTTCAAAGCCATTACATAATGTGTGTAATAAACAAAATTATTAAACAAAATATTAGGTAGGTTAAAATGTTTTATAAAAATATTAATATATCACATCTGTTATCATAATATTATGTATATTTTGTGGTAATTAAAAAAAAAATTAATAAACTTCTTTTTAATTAAGTTAAGTCAATATTCTTATCCGTACTGACTTAAAACTTTTAAAGTTAGATAAACGGTTAACTTGAGTATTAATACTTATTTTTTAGTAAATATTAACTTAATTATAATCTAATTTATATTGTTTAACGTTTTTTAACGACTACTTTACTTAACTAACTCAAGATAATTAATTTCATTAACTTACCTATTTTTGTTTTTAAAATAGATAATACAGTAGACGCCGCTTATAAGACTCACTTCGGGACCAGAACAAAATGAGTCTTATAACCGAATGAATCTTATAGGCGAAGTGGAAAAAAATAAATAAATTACGTATTTATAAATGTTAGATGAAAATGCGTTAGATTAGCACTAATGTTAGCAACAAGAAAAGCACGCGTTGAAATTCGAATATATGACCTTTTATCTGCGATAAAAATTATTATACGTTATAAGGTACCACCAGAAACTAGAAAAAATCAATACGAATATTATTTAATTTTTCAATACCAATTTATTTTTAAATTATAACCAAAAAAGTTTAATTTCTACTATTTATTTTACGAAATTTGAGTCTTATAACCGATTTTTTTTTAATGTATTTGGATACGTCCGGACGTCCGTTCCAAACGATTTTGAGTCTAATAAGCGACTGAGCCTTTTATCCGTGAGTCTTATAAGCGGCGTCTACTGTATACAGTATGCTGTATGATTTAGATTTATTAGGCCTATTATAGTATTATAACATTTCACCTAATATTTACAACCTACTATTAATTTAAAAATAATTTATCCATTATTATTTATTAACTTTAAAAAATTTAGAAAGCATGATATATTTTATTGTTGTAGGGCAGCAACCTTTGTATGTGATTCAATGAATAGCTTGTTGGGATCTTCTAGACATAGTGTTGCCCCTATAATCACCCAAAATGGCGCATTGCCCAGAAGAAAAACATACCTAACCCTTACCTACCCCCTTATATTTTTTATATTTTATCGCGCACCAATTAAAAATTGAATTAGTATTATTAGCATTCACATATTATATTCTACTTAAAATTTAAAATTAAACAAAATAAAAAGCAGATATTCGAAGAAAATACTAAAACTACTATTTATTACTTTATTACTTTAAAAAACTATTTATTTTGTAATTGAATGGGATGGATTATTTGTCTATACCGAACATTATTATGTACTTCTACCAGTTGATGTGTTAGTCCTCGTTAATAAATATTGTCTTATTAACATTTTTGAAATAAGAACCTACTATCTAAATATTTTAAATCATAGTTGTACCAAATTGTATAATACATAAGATATATTAATTTACAATTTCTGACTCAAAAGTTTAGAGTCCAAACTAATGTTTTGGTTACACAATGACGCGTGGTCTTCTTTTTGTCAGTAATCACGATTTGAGCAGAAAAGTTGCTTCAATTTTCAACTTTAGATAGTAGTTTCTGATAGAAAATTTTGTCTGTAGGTTCAAAAAATAGGGAAATGCCAGAACTTTTTTTTAATAACTATAGTTTTTTTAAATTCATATAATATGAAAAACTAACAAAAAACAGCGGGGAAAAGAGAATATTTACGCAATAGTTTTATAAATAAAATCGATTTAAGTTTCTTGTTGTACTTCAGGAATTAATAATCCTAAAGCCTAAAGGTTGATATTTTCTCAAATATTTACATTAGTATTATTTAGACATTTCTACTTTTGTTTCTCGATAGAAAACTTGAAAACATAAGAAAAGGTTCACGATAGTAGATTATATCTTATACGAATTAAAAAATATTGAATAAATATTATAAACACAATTTTTTTTATAAGAGGTTTAAGTTAAAATATTGACCAAGTAGTAAGATATCTATATTTAAATTAAAAATATTGATTTTTCCTCAAACGCTGTTAGTTATTACTTATTTGATATTTTTTTTTAAAAAATATTAACCGTAATTCGTAGAGGCTTGAAACTACTTTTCATCTCTTATATTATTAATTAGATACCACACAAATCATTCTGTATACACATATTGTACCTAGCAGCGTGGCTACACAATGCAATTTCCAAAATATTTAGACTAATTTTAAGCTAATTATACGATTATATACCACCACCCGACGCTTATTCACATCATTCTACGGTAAGTACACCGGTAATTGGTATTGACATAAATGCAATTTTTTGGGAAAAACTATTGAACTTTTCAAATTAAGTAAGTACTTGTATATACCTATAGGTATAGGAAGAACTGATAACCTTCATTTCTTACGTTTAGAATAGGTTTTTCATATGCAATTTTTGTTAACTGAATTCAAACTGAATACATTCGTTACAGTTCCCTACTTAGTAACTACTTAATGACGTAATCCTTCGGCAATAGAGCCGATTAGATAATTTCCGGTTTTATGTTTTTGAAATCCAAAAATTATTAAGTAAAATAATTTATCAATGTATAAGTATAAATATTTAATAGTTTTTTAAGTTGAAGCTATTAAAATGTATATTACACAACGTTATCAAATTATTATATCTAATAGGTATCTTATAATAAGTAGATGTATGGCTTTTATATATACACATTTAATATGTGTGTACTATAATATTGTAATTCAAACTAAATATTTAATTATGCGTGCTATACTATTTTTGATAACACAACACGTCAACATATTATGTATCAATAAGTTTATTTAAGATACTTACATATTAACAGTATAGACTGTATAGTACCTTTCTATACGTTTTTTGGAATATTTTATGTAGATCATTTTAGATCCAGAACTACTTCTTGCTCCATAACGTTTGAACTCCATTAAAAATTGATTCATTGATCTGTTGAAAAATACGGTTAAGTAGGTGTTGCTCTGTTGTACAAGTGGGTCATTGTAATGGACGGTGTTAAATTTGAATTCAATGATAATATAATATCATTGTATACGAAAAAGGATTCTGAGAGGAGACTGTTTGTCAGCCAAGGGTATTTTATATGATATTTATATTATTATTATTAATACGGTAAGTTGAATAATATACTTTAGAAATTTCTAGCAACCACGAATAATATTTTTAAATTATAACACAAAACTCAAATCGTTCGTCTTCGTTTAAATATCTAATTACGTCCAAACTTGAACTTCAAATACCTAAAACTATATAACAAAAACTGTCTTTGTGCGTTTTTAGATTTTTTGGTTACAGTATGATCTACTTACGTGGAACCTTATTTAATTTTTTTAATTCTTGAGTCTTAACTATAAAAAATGAACACTATAATTTTTTAACTGCAAAATAATTTGTAAATTTTTGTCGAAATTTGAACTGTAAGTGCTTTTAAAAAATAATTTTTCACATGTACTTTTAATATTTTTAAACTGATATTGTAACAATATGTGAAGAGCCTTAAAATACATGTTTAAGCGTTTTAACCAAACGAATAAAATTTAATTGACATTTATAGATAAAAAATACTAAAAAAAATTGAAAATTGAAAATGTCTGAAAAAAATTCGAAACAAATCAAAATATTTAAAATGTTATCAAGTATAGAAAATGATAAAATAAACATATGGTGTAAATTTCAAGTATCTACAGTTGTTCGTTTTTGAATTACAACAAAATAAGAAAATTGCTCCAAGAGAAATCGATTGTAATGAAAAATTTAACTTCGATCTCTTATAAAAATTTAAATTTCCGGTAGTAGATATTTTGTTTTTGGTAAATGTAGACTAACTTATGAGGTATCTTTTATTAATTATTCAAATATTAGATATAAAGAGAAAAATATTTATGAAGTAAAAAAAAAGTGAGTGCTGTCATGGGACACTCCGTAGAAACAAAGTTTCTTTTCCAACAAATATTATAGATTATAAATACAATTTAGTGGAACCGTTCAAAATAGAAGTAAATAGCAATAAATATATGTGAAAAATAAATGAAAACGAAAATGATTTATTATTACTATTTAATTACTATTATATAAATCATATTCAATAATCGAAATTACAGGCCTGTGATACGTATGTTTGTGATGTAATTTTATTGCAAATATCTTGAAAATACTACATCGATAATGGTGGTGTCATCTCTCGTTGTAGATTCTACTGGATTGTTTATCACATTATGTAAATTGAAAGTTTCCGATTTCTTATCTTAAAGTCACCAAATTGTTATAATTTATAGTTTGTAAGTTATAATAATTATAAATGCATAAAATGCAGATCTATTATTACGCTGTTTTCTACCCATTTTCTATTACCTAGTCTATACCAAACGCGACGCACAAAAAAATGTAATCACGACAAAAGAGCACTATATAAGGATATATGCAACAATCAAATTATTCTACGAAAACAATTTCATGAAATAAAAATGTTTACGCCTCGTGCAAGGAGATTGTAATATGTATATAAGATGTTACCAAAAGTTTATGTTTTGTATAAGGACCGTGGTATAGATTTCATTGTCTGTTTGTGCAGAGTATACCGCATAGGCGTGTGAAATGTGCGCGCAGCACTTTTGGGGATTTCCACTTTACCGCCCGGCACTTCTCGGGATTTCCACTTTACCGCCCGGCACTATTAGGGATTCCCACTTTACCGCCCGCTGGACGGAAAAAGGACGCTTTCGAACTCTTCGACCGCTATCGAAAACCAAAATTTCGGTGCAGGTGTAACAACTGACAAAAATATATTACCTGCGTACAATTCAATACTTATATTATATACTTATTACTTATATATTTTATTAATTATAATAATAATTATAAATGCATAATATATTATACGTAGTGTAGTGATGTATTATCAATATAAGCAAGATATGTATAATCAATCTATCGCGGACCGTCACTACAACTTATCGCTCCCGCTTCTTTTTTTTTTTGTTCCATCCTACCGATCTATCTGATAATACAATTATATATCAGTAAACTGATATAAATTCGTTAGAATGTCTATTTGAGATAGGTCAGTCCAGATTTTAAGATTTCTGATTTAAATTCCGAATAAATCTCGAATAATCAACGTTTGATTATTCTGAGGTTGACAACAACTTACGAGGAATCTAATAATACATTTTCAAGTTTTTTAACAGTGCGGAAATGTATTTATCGACATACATACATTTTAAAAAACCTAGTAATAATAATTGTAAATTACATATACCAATAAATAGATCGACAAGTAAAAATACTGAAAATGTCCGTAAACAACTCAGAGCAAGTCAAAATGAACAACTTGAAAATCGTATGGTAATATAGAAAATGCTATAATATAAACATTCGGTAAAAATTTCATGTGTCTACGCTGATTTTTTTAAGAGTTACACCGCAACTCAAAATCGATTATTGTCGAAAATTCCCATTTTTCCTTAATTTTTTTTTGTTTTTGAAAACTTCTGGGAATTTTAAACTTTGACTTCCCTAATGCACCAACTAGATTCACTTTCCCACTGGAAAATGTATTAAAGTTTAAAATGGAAGTATTATTTCTACTACTCATCGGGTACAATGTACTTAGACTTAAAAAAAACACACATCATTGTAAAATCAATGCGTTCATCGCTTCGTTAAGAATGTAAAATCATTTAGTGCAGCACTAAACAGTATACTTTTATGTAAATAATAACCAATTAACTGATAACCATATAAAGCCACAAAAAATCTGAGATAAAAATGTTTGTGTTTTTTAAATTTACTCAATTATATAATATATTATCATGTAATATATTAAGATACTTATTATTATACCCAATTTAAAAATATTAATAACGACCATAGTGCATAATACAATTATAATACATGCATATCAACGTAATATATACCTAGGTATAATGATGTTTTCTATTGTGAAGTAATTATGTATACGATTATACATATAGGTATACGTTGTACACAATAAGATGAGCATTACAACATTTGTAGGTGTGATTTGTATTTTTGTGCAGAGGGTAGTCATTAGAATTCGTTTTCGAGCAAAGTGTTATTTTTTAAATCTTTTTTCGAACCCAGGTTTTTGTATAGGGATTACAATGTGTAGTACTATATAGTCGATGCGTATATAGTTGGAAACGGGTGAAATGACCAAAAGTCCGCATCATAGTGTACACAAACTCCCCTTCGGAATAAATATTATATAAAAAGTAGAAAACACTACCGAAAACGTCTTAGAGATGCATCTTTCAGATAATTGTGTTGGATTTTTGGGTACCCTTTGTGCGAAACACTGGCGCGGACCGGCGGCGTCGGCGGGGGCAATATTCTCTCCCCCGCGAACAAAAGGTGGCCCGGACGGCCGGCAAAAGGGTCGTGTTCCCAACAATTCGTCTTTATACGTAATACGAACCTTAAATAATACACGCGTTTCACTTATTTTCTTATTCATTTATATTTTTTTGCACAGAAATCCCGCACGGTAAACACGCCACCGCCGCCACTGTCCGATTCCTACGCATGTATATATATATATGTGCAGTTTCCAGAAATACAGATCTTCCATGGCGTTCTATCGCATTCTATCCCCGTCGTCATCATTTGTACACACTGCTGCGGTATTTCTGAAGCGCATTCTCCAAATCAAATCTGTCCCAAATGTTAATAAATAATGCTACTGGATTTCAATATCGATAATATGCATACACAAGTAAGAGCCGCGAGGTTTTCCGCAATAATCGCAACAATCGTCTCCGGTGTAATAATATATGTGTTAGTATTGTCCGCGGAAAAAAAAAGTCCTGAAACATAATATACTTATTCTTGTACAGTTGTACGACAGTGTTGCACCCGATCTGTATATTTTTATTCGATCATTTGATAGAACCTGCAGATTAAGTTAGTGTGTAATGTAAAATTTTCTTTTTTTTACGTGTCATCTATACCACTTTATATTCTATCATAACCCGTCTCCTTTGAGTCTATATTTGGTACACTAGAAAATAGAAATTCCTATACTCACATGTATGAATAACGCCTAATAGGTAAGTCATAATTTAAAAAAAATATCATAGCACGCTACTCGATATTTTTCCTCTACAAGGAAAATGTATATTAATCATAATATATATATATATATATGTTTTTGATAATAAATAATTAAACGAAAAATCGGTCAGAAGTATTTTATCTTGTATCCAACCCAAAACATATTAATGCGAAAAGCAAAAGAGGTGAGATTAAATTGTTTTTATTTTTATAAGCTATTTACTGTATTTTATTATAATTCTATTGTTTATACGGCAGTCGTCATAACTGCAGCAAATTTTCAAAAAAAGGTCCTCGTTCCAATCCGCATATTTCTATACCATACCGTTTTCCCAAAGTCACACCGTTTAATACCACACAACATATAATCATATTTAATCAAAATCACAAAAACATAAAAATAAAACTTAAGGGATTATCCGCACAGATTGCTGCAATACTACATACGTTAGAAAAACGACTGGTGTTTATTTTAAGAAATTACATAATATGAGTATAAGTATCAATTCGTATAATAACAGTACTCGCCCCTCTTTTCGACTTCGCATAATGGATGAACATGATACAAGTTTTCATATTTTCTCAAAAAATAATTTATATGTGTAGTTTAATAATATCATTCCAATAAGCTTCCTACTGCTAAAATGTACAAATACCAAAAATAAGGCTCATAGTACTTATACTTATACTTATGCTACTATGTACCTACTCTTCCTATGTATATTTTTTAATCGTCATTACTCATTAGTCATTATTATACCTACTCATAACGCATGCACATTACATTTATTGGGCTTCGGTCGATTTATATTATATAGGTTTAAAAGATTATAGAAGTTGAGATGCGGCAAATATGATAGATACATTTTTCGGTACTCTTGAAAAGTCGGTATATTTAACACGTTCTGGATTTCCAGCTCTCGATTATTACAACAATATTATAACATCGCCTCTCTGTTGTGTAGGTGTCGTGTTCGACTGCGGTTTTCTCGGATTTCTCCAGCTGAAGATCGCCAGAGGGCCGTCTCGACGCACACGTGTAACACGGTAGCAGAGCTGTACAATAATAATAATAATATGCAACCCGTCCGAGACGGAGACTTCACGCTGTTTTTGGGTTGCGCTCGTCTGACCGCCGCCGGACGAATATAATGTCACATAATAGGTATAAAACTGCAGTGGCGGTCGTTATAATATATTATTGCCATTGGTATTATTACGTACACGCATATTATTGTGTTCGGGCTTATATCCACATGTGTGTGTGTGTGTGTCGTATATAATATATATTATTATTATTATGTATATCACGCGCATCTCATCCCTTTCTCGGCCACCCGTCGCCGTCGTCGTCGATGCCGAAAAATCATCGTCGTCGGCACATACACACAGTGTGCAACGAACACACGACGGAATGCCCGTATATCAACATTACGAGTGGCAGTCGTATCTATCTATAGTAATAATAATAATAATAATAATAATAATGATAATAATATAGGGTTGCGTGAACCGCCGCCGCCGCCGCCGGTGGACAATGGCCGGCCATGGTATACTCGCATAATACATGTCGGCTGCCGTCGGGTGCGACCGGTGTCACCGGGTTTACGGGCTACCGGGTACTTTATTTCGGTTTTTTTTTTCCTCTGCCCTCTCACTATTCTTTTCACCGCGCGCTCTCCGACCTATACATAATAATAATATATATGTTATTATATTATTACCTATATATACACCAGTATTATATAATAATATATAGGTACGTATAGGCGCACACAATGTATATAACATAATATACGAAACGCCGAGGCCGTCCCGACGAAAAATAAATAAACGACGTTTCCGAGAAATAAATAGGCGTACGTGTCTATACATATGAGAGTTTTCGGACGACGGTCGTTACAACACATTATCGTCATTATATTATATAATATTATACGTGAGGCGATCGACATGACGATCTGTACAGCAGCAGCACCACGCTGGTAAGTGGTAACTGGTTAAACAATCGTATAGCTGGTCGTTTGCAAGATGTCTGCAGGGATAAGTTTCGAAAATCATAATTTTTTCCATTTTCATACAAACGATAACCCTATATTTCTCTATTCGTATGTACAATATGTTATAAATGATGATAATAGCGTTGAATCTAAAAACCGTACACTCCATTAATACTTAAAAATATGTATACTATATTTTAAATGTTCAATATATTATTTATGATTTATGTAATTAAATGAATAAAAGTATTAAATTACCGTCGGCTAAGTAATAAGTATATAGGTACTATTACACGTCATAAAAATTACATAAAAATTCAATATTTTTTTATGTAGATTACAAATTTTATAACAACAAATTTCATCTTCTTTTTCAATCATTTTTTTTAATTTTGGGTGGTAAGAATATTACAATTCGAAACAAAATTTAGTTATTCTTCGAACCTTTTTGGTTGACTTGGTAAAAGTTGTTGACATTTATAATACATCTGTAGGTCAGTAGGTAGATTAAAGATAATGTGCGGATTTCACCCACACACAGGGTGCGGTATTTCGATGAATAATGAACGGATAAAGAGTGCGGTTTTTTGCACCCAAAAAAGTCCGAAATTCGGACATTTACCTAGTGCAGGTTTTCCGGCAAATCTTAGGTTTTACCTATATTCGTACTTTTACCTAATAATAATACTTGCTGCCGACTTCGTTAATTAGTTGTTGTAGCCATATTATATACTATTTATATAGTTGACATTTTCGGTGATAATATCACGATGGTTTCGTATATTTTATAAAAAAAAACAATAATTATCCGCGATTATATTATATCTGTCTTCGAAGGAAGTACAAGATGCCTTCATTTTGCAGGAGTCAGGAAGACGTCATGCTCGGCATCGGAAGCGAATATTACTCTATAAAATAAAGAATGACAGATAACGGAACGTATCAGAAATGTCGTTAGTATTTTTTTGAAGTAAGTACTAACATGTCAGCAGTTGATATAGCTAATAAACCGATTCATGAAAGCTTCAACTATTGAATTAATTATATAGTTTTCATTAAATATAAAAAAATACACGTAGGTATATAGTAATAATGTAATATAGCCAATAGTCATATTATAGGTATAGCACTATTGGATGTGTATTGACGCGGTTAAGACGTATTTTTCGTTAAAATCTATAACAATAAGCAATTTTAACACTATTGTTTGTACAATCGTTAACTATTATCAATGTTTCCTTCGATTGTCCGTTTACATCAGGTATAGTTACCTTTATTTCTATAAAGACTATGCGGAATACTGACTTTATGACGTAATAATATAAAATAGGAACGCTGTTAAATATTTAATGAAAAAAAAAAAAAAACGGACGCTTATGGAACAATAATATAAATCGTACGAAATATAAAACGATTGTATACTAGACCGAAATTATTATTCGTCGATAATACAATCAAAATGTTTTTGGCATGTGACGGTTGTCCTTCAAAACTTAACTAGCTATCTTCACGATTCGCCCTGGAGCATGACGATTCGATTTAGCGCGTAAAAAGGACGTGTCGGGACAACCGCACGCAGTCACTTAGAAAATACAAAAAAAGCGTTTTTTTTTTCAGCTGCTGTATACAGCACGAGACAAATACGACGTAAAAACGACGTTCGATATGGATAATATGTGCATTGGTTTTAATAATGGTATTATGCGCGTTTCAATGAAGTGGAAAAATATTCAATCTTCGTGATATACGTTCGTTCGCGTTTTGCAGTTTTCAATAATATTTCCTATAATTTCACTGGAATCGCTCGTTACATTCAGCCCCACTGATTTATTTGCATTATCGATCTTATTCAAACACGCGACACATATACGAGATTTAACTTTTTATCGTACCGGTCAACTGTGCAGGTTTAACAATACTATATAATGGTTGCATTAGAGACATCCGTTCGAGTCGTCAATCCATTACGTCATGTACCCACCCATATAGGTGAGTATACTGAAGGTTATGAAATACATAATATTTTATACAGACATTTTCCTACGTTTAAAGACAACACATTTTAAGAATCTTATAAGGACGACATATAAGTGATATAGGATTAATACCCATAAGATGTCACACGAATCATATTTTTAGTTTTATTGTTAAACCTGCAACACTAATGCACGATGATATTATTTGTTATGCGCAAGGTGTTGTTATTTAATCTATCTAAAATAACAATGATTTAAACATGATTTGGACTATTAAAAATTACACAAGATAAATAAAACATTATTTTGTCCGTCTAAATGATTTAAACATCAGACGAAAAGCGAACTAGAAATTTCACCCATTTCTGCAACGACAGTGCCTATCTGTTTTTGATTAACAAAATAAACGTATCCTGTCTAACCGTCTTTAAAACTATACACACACGCACGAGTTGCGAGAGCATGGTGGATCCCAAAAGTCAACACACCGACATTTTTGTCAGGTGAGTTAAATTTGTTATACCTGCGGGGACCGGGTTTATAAATACGATGAAAACGAGACACGTATAATAATAATAATGGCCATATAACGCGAATCCTATATAATATTATATATTATTATATACGCATTACACACACACATATATATATATATATATGAGCACTGTACACCAGCACGATGAACACGTACAATGCGAATGTTGAAAAAGGGGTTGGCGAAGGGAAAAGGGTTTAAAAATCTACAGGCTGCAGAACAATCGAAGGGAATGCACTTGTCGTCCGACTGCTGCTGCAGTGTCTGAGCGAATACCCTTTTCAAAAAAAAAAAAATATATATATGTTATCATAATAGAAATTTACCGATACACACACACATTATACGTTAAGTATATATATATAATATACACACACGACGATGAACGGAGTAAACGGCACCGAGTGAATACCTGTTGGTTGACTGTATAGTATATATATTGGCTTAAAATGGGGAGGAGAATTACGATTTTTTTTTTACGATATTTCTTTTGCGGAATTTGTCTTTCCCGTTTTTTGTTCTGCAGCGCAGTCTGATAAACAAATACCGAGTCACACATAGCAATTGCAATAACGAACAAAACGTTTAGTCAATAACGCTTGTCGCTTGGAGTAAAATAATAGAAGATGTAATATGTATGTGCCTACTTAAAATATATTTTACATCTTAACATTTTTGTTTAAACGATGAGCATAATTTATGAATAAAAACATTTGTACACACGAGTTGGTTAGATAATAATTATATAATGTCAATAATATATTTTAATAATAACAGGCTAGCTAAATACTTAAATCAAACTTCTTTAATATACCTATTACGAGTATAATTATCTAATATTATAATGTGATTATTATTATTTATCATTTTTAATTATTGCTATTGCGAATTAGTTAGACTGCTGAACACATCAAATATGGAATGTGCTCAATATACCATCATTAGGGGCAGTGTATTCGTTTTTTCGTTTTTGGTTTTGTCGAAAATCGGGTAGACTTAGCAGATTTTATTATTTGTCTATGCAAAATAGCGTGCCTATATATGATCTAGGTGATTTCATTACCGATACAATATTGAATAATTATCATAACAATTAATAAATCTCTCGTAAAACGGTATATTAAAGATTTATTTTCACAAATATTTATCGAATATAACACGTGGCTGGCACCTACGCCTTTACTATAGATATAGTGATAACTAATAGGTATTCAATATTCATCTATAATTTATAAATCGTACCTATAATATAATATGATGTTTATTATATGCGTTCGTATACTCTAATTATTTCATAGTTTTCGCGCGTTGCGCTATTCGTATACAGAAGCGTGTACGCATATTATATATAATATGTGATTACAGGTCGCATGTATAGGGACTTAAAAATTGGAATTCACTATGGAATTGGAATCATCTTACGACGTGGAGGTGGTGTGAAGGGAGAAGACGAATAAAGGAGATTTTATACAATATGTGTGTGCCATGTGTATGTGTATATATATAGGTTATAAGTAATAACTAATAAGTTTATATATATATATATACCACTCGTATATTTTACGGGGTGTTCGAGGGCGGCGGCGGTTGGGCGTTACCGCGTTGTGGCAACCACCGCATAGCATCGTCTCTGCATCGTGTCGGCGTATCGGCCTGGTCAGAAAGGGGCGAAAGGGCTCCGCGCTGGCAGTTAATATATATAAAAAAAAAAAAAAAAAATACCGAGCACATAAATCACCTGACCATCAACGGACCGAAGGTGGACGCCGCCAGTGGGGGTGCTCGCAGGGTTGTCGTGTGGGGTTATACCGAAAGGAATAGCACGAAATACGTTTTGTCTTACGAGTGTGTGTGCGTGTGTGCATGTGTGAGTGTGTCCGAAAAGGTACAGACCTTCAGAAACCAGCAAAATGTATATATATGTGTGCACGAAAGATAATATAATAATATACACTGCGGAGAAACTGCGAATTTTTTTTTTTATTTACGAATTTCAGTCTGTCGAATTATTGTAGGTATATATTTTATTCTGCAGTTTTTGTGAGATCGTATTTCACCGCTGTGTAATACATTTGCAGCATAATACACGCGTATTGTATGAGTGTGGGTAAGAACCGACAGATCGGACAGAACTTGAGCGATTTTATCCTACAATTAACCACTCGAATATAATATTTCTCTGCAGAATCTGACAAAATGAATATTTTCAACAGTTGATTTGGTTAAAGCTTTAAAGCTTATTGTGCGGGATATGGATCGCATCGATGCCAGACCGTTTCTGAGAAGAATATTTTTCAATTTATAATAATAAAATTGTGATAAATGAAGATTAATAATATGGGATTACGATTACCACCTACCTATATAATATTATGATCTAATAGGAATTAGGATTTAGGAACTCATATTATTATTCTGATAAATATTATTTACCTATGAGATAGCAATAGCTTCAAGAAATATGTCTGGAGTTTCAGCAACCCCATCCCCGAGGTATCAAAAGACAATGCCATGCCCTATAAAAGAAATTATAAAAGAAATCATTACTGATAATTTTTTTTTTTTTTTTGACGATGGACAAGTCAACATTTATCAAAAAATATGTTCAAATTTGTATGAAAAAACTGTGATCGTACTTATAAGTATAAAAAAAAAAAAAATAATTAGAATACTAGATCGAACGTTTAGAGTGTGACAACATTAAAAAAAAATATACAAATATAACTGATTTATTTTAAATACCTCTGTTGATCACTGTTCGAAATTGTATTTATTTACACGAACCGTTGAATTATAGTTTAAAAAAAATTAAAAATGAATATTAAGTTTATATAAATTTCATTATTCCTTTTATGAACGCTAAAAGATATTATACCTTTTTTCATAAGGTTAGGAGCTTGGGTTAGATTTTAAACATAATCATTTATGAACACTGTAAACAGTTTAAATCAATTGTTATTATAACAATCGCGATGTAATGATATATTGAAATATTATATATAGATTTTACTATTTTAGGGGTACCTATGTTTAAGTAAATATTTACTTATTATTTACGTTGATGCTAAATCAGGTAGGTTGGTAGGTGGTTATGTTATTTTAGTTAAACATTAATAATTAAAATCATACATAAATTCTTAATATTTATAAGACTGAATGCGTATTATATTTTTTAAACTCATTTTTGAAGTATGAAAAACACAATACTGATTCCGAAATGTTGAAACCTATATGATTATAAAATAAATTACACAATATTATCAATGATGTTACACACATTTTGACTGAAAGATATAACTATTCTATAACATTTCATGTACGTGTTTTCAGTCGTTACGTTGGATTCAAAAGTCATTGCAGATAGCGATCCATGGCCTTTTATCCAAATAAAACATTATGCCACTCATTAGAATAATGGTGTAAAAGAAACGCAGGGAACACTGCGCATGGTCCGATACAATATGTATGTACGTAAATCACTAAAACTCGTCTTTTATTTTTCTGAACATATTTTTTTACTTCATTATAAACTTTATCAATTGACGATTTCGTTAAATATACTAGTTTCTTTCATCGGTCTCATCCTTATAGAATAATATAATGAGGCAGGCCGATATCAAACGCATACACATTAACGTTAGTAGGTACCTACTGTATTGACCGACGATACCCAACTATAGCAGCCACTATAAGTAAACATACAGTACATATTTTTCTATCAACGATCGGGTATTTTCAATACAAATATTATTTTAGACTTGTCGAGTCGGTACCTATTGATTTTACTTAACTAACTGCACGTGCAACTGTTGACTTTATACCACGTAAATACTATTATTGATGATATTAAAACCTAAACGAATGCTCATTTAATTTTTATCGAATCGCTATTGATCGTTAATCAACTAATGGGTTTTTATCGCCATGTTTTTTTGCTTTATTATCAATTTTGTCTCGGTGATGGAAACTACTGGTCTGCTTGCAGATAATTCACGTTTTATTTGTTAATATTATTGTCGTTTAATGATCGTTTATGGACTTTTTTGGTACATGCACCTATAATATTTATTGAAACATAGGTGCCACATGGTTATTAGATACAGTGATACTATGATAACTGAGACTTTGCGGTATTAGGTACGGGAAAAATTTAAATGACATAAAATTTATAAAATATAGTAGGTACATATCTATACTAATCTTAATGGGTAATATATCAACTGTAGACTGTAACTGTTGTCTGTACTCTTGGACCAGTAGCACAGGAGTAGAATGGGGGGGGGGGGTAATGAGGCTTAGTCCTCCCGTATAAAATCATGGCCCGGTAGGTACGTACTAAAAATATTTAACTTTGGGTTGATACATTTTAAAGTACTTAGTGCATAATGCATATACCTAAAGACACTTTTGATATTATATACCTACAACAACTAAAAATATCATTCAGTGTTACTTATTAGTTATTACCTGTAATTTATAACTTAAATAAATTGTAACTTAATATTTATTAATAATGACAGTTTTAGGTAGGCGATGTATAGAAAATAATTTATTACTAATATCTAGTGTACAATATAAACTTATTGGTTATTATTATTTAATAATTATTATATAATATTATACTTTTTTTATATTATTATTATAATATATATCTGATATTATATCCATCTTCAGTAGCGTATTTAGGATTTTTCAAATTTAAATCATGTGTGTAAATTACATTTTATTTTAATTACTTTATTTTTTTCGAAATATTTTTTCATGGAAAAATATAGCGACTTCAAATTGATTTCGTTTTCAAATCTTCAAAATCAGCTATATTAAATTAAATGCACATTTTCCATTAGGAACAGTATAATATAATATACAAATAATACAATTACAAATAACAGAAATATTATTAAAACTGGCCGTATTGTAGTGAGTTCATGACAAAATAAATTAACAACAATTTTATTTTTAAAACATTTTTGTTTTCATACAACAAAATGATTATTTTAAAAAGAGGGCAGTTATTTTTTTATGGTATATACCATATATACATATATAGTCAACAATTGTTGTATTGTTCTGAAATAATTCGAGTACCAATGTTTTTGACGACCCAGTTTCATTCTTTGTTTGTTCACGAGGCGTCTAGTTCGTGGCGGAAACAATTTAAATTTTAAATTTGTATGATTTACAGTACCGAAAGTAGTACCTAGGTATCTACTACATATTGTGCATGTCTTATATTTTTACCAAACAGTAATATACTCACAAAACGAAAATACCTACGATATTATTACGGTAGACGGTAATTAATTATAAACGAACTGGTAATGAAAAAATATAATAAACCTGCCAACTAAACATATTTTCAAGTGCCCATGGCACGTTTGTAATAATTTTCGTCTTCGGTAGAAATGTATAATAATATGAAGACAGATGACAGAGCTAGTTGTCATGTACATTTATAAAAAAAAAAACAAAACAAACAAATATAATGAATACAAAAAAATATATTTAATTACGAGAACAATCGGTAATTGGTTCAAGGTAAAAAATAAAATTCATAGTGTTTTCATTTTCAGCTCAATTGTTTTATTGTTAGGTGTATTACTCATAAAGCTGTGAACAATATTATTATTTTAATTAATTATTTTTAAAACTGGTTTTAGGATTTTTGCCACTTACGCATTTTTGAAAACCAATTAACATACATTTTTGTTCGTTAATTTTATTTGGTTTTTTTCGTTAGGGTACGACGAGTACGTTTACATAATATATTATATTACATCGAAATGGCTAATGGAAGTAGATATTATTATTATATAAGACCGAAACTTCTGCGCCTTAATTTAGTGTTGTGCACAATTTCAGACGTGTTTGTTTGGTTGCAAAACTTATTTAATTTAAGGGGAAATCGTTTTTCTTATTATTTTATAAAATATTATTAAACATTCACAATATTTTTCCCGGGAAATCAAATTGACAATTCTCATAAACACTAAACGGAAATAGAACAAATAAAGAGATTATGTAACTATACTATAAATCAATAAGTATGATGATGAAAAATGAAAATTAAAATGTACCTATCTTTGTTTCAAATAAATAAAATAACGAACTCACAATTTACTATAGCTTTGATTTTTGTTTAGAGGATTTGTTATAACATGTATTTATGATTTTAATTTAATAATTATTTTAATATTATTTAATTTATAACTTATCAAATTAAAAAATTAAGGCATTTTTAAATTATTGTTATTTATATATTATTATAGTATACATTTTCTAATTAATGTACCTATACATTAATTTACACTCCTACCAACAACAAGTCTTTTAAATTTTTATGATTGATATTTCTAAATTATATTTATCAAAAATTGTAAGTAATTAGGTAGGTACTAAACTACTAACTAACCATAATTAAAACACACAATACAATTAAAAAAAAAAACTCCTGATAATAATTAACAATTTAAAATGACTTCATAAAAATCTTAAAAATAATTGTTTTTTTTTTTTTTAAATTTAAACGGTTTATACAAGATTATATAAAACAATAAGGTAATTTATTGGATTTTTATTTATACACCATTATGTCAATTTAATATTTGACTTTTTACTTTAAATTAATAATTAATTGTATCACTATTAATTAAGAGGAAAACATAATAATGAAACAATTTATAAAAATAAATTTAAGTATTTTATAAAAATGCTTGGAATATCAATATAATTTTAATTACCTTCGTTCTTATTTCTAACATATTATATATTTTTAATTTTACCTTATATCATAAGTTTCCAACAACAAAAACCTACACACAATGATTGTATTATTATGTTCATTATCTATTTGTATTACTATACTATTAACACTATAATAGTGAAATTCAAACGAACGAATAACTATTATGTTTTATTATGTAATACCTATGTTAATATCTTAAGTTATTAATTATTATTTATCAGCACTCATCAGGAATAGAAAAAATGATGCAATTTAAATTTGTGAAAATGCAATAAAAGTTGCGACTTCATATTATAATAATGCCACAAAAGTAGTGAAGTATACTTAGTGCGGCAAGAATTTGGTTGGTGGGGGGGATATCATAAACCGGAACAAAATTATGTATTGTTATTTAATCTTTATTATAAAAGCTATATTCTAGGCGGAAATTCATTGTTTTGGCTTTAATATGAAACTCATATATTTATTTCATAATTTTTCTGATTCGACCATCGACTTGATATCTATAAGATATACCATTACCGCATCAAAAACCAGCCAAAAAAAAGACCCATGTGGGTCCTCCATCATCCCACCTTGCGCACGCCACTGAATATACTATATATAGTAGACCGGTAAAATCTACGTCTTTATAAAAGATTGAATAAATTGATATAAAATATTTTTTCTACACTTTATTTACCAATAATGAATATCATAATATTAACATAAATATTATGTTTTTGGGCTGGATGAAGAATATATTTTTATTTTCTAACTGATTTTGCGTAACGCTTTGTCTAACACCATAGAAACGAATGAAATTTACAAAATAACCTATTTCTCCCTAGGTATATAATTATAACTAATGGTTACTCTTTACTACATATTTATGATTCATATATTTTATACAATGTGGAAAATATCGAGTAGCGTGCTACGTTTGTCATTTGGTTTTATTTTATCATAATACAACGAACATAAACGCGGAGTAGTATTTTAGACTTTTGCCAAACATACCAATTGATCTAATGAAGCAATAATAATTCTAAAAACAGATTTGAATTTGTCGTCAAGTCTACTTGAAATTGACTTTCCCACATTTTTGATTTTAACTTCTCCGAAAATTGAAACATAACAATTTTGAAATGCTTTTTTTTAGTATGACACTATTAAGAATTTTGGGGGATAATATCAAAAATTTGGTAGAGTCAATTTAAAGTAGACTTGACGACAAATTCAAATCTGTTTTTAGAATTCTTATCGATTGATCTAATCAATTAGTATGTTTGGCAAAAAACACGTCTAAAATACTATGTCACGCGTGTGGTGAAAACCGTAAATCACGCGGTATCATATATGAATAATGAATATATATATCATAATATATATCATATATGAACATTTTACATTTTACACTATGTTATGTACCTATATTGTGATTAAAAATTTCAAAAATGATTTTTAATATATGTTAACGCAGTTACAGTCACGACTCACGATAGTCACGTCGGAGTTCAATGTGTTATGACTAAATTTCTGTTTAATAATCTTCGTATAATATTATTATCGATTAACAATAATAATAATAATAAATCATATATTCGACGATACACTTTTGGTCTTGGACCATATCAGGACAACGTATGAATATTAATGCGAGTGTGTGTTTTAAAATTTATAATCTAATAAAAAAAAAGAAAAAAAATGTTTAATTACAGGCGGCGGCGTTGGTGGCGCCAGACGAGTTGACTGCAGTGGCAATCGTCATATTATTATTACAGCATCGTGACTGCAATGTACGTACAATAATTCCAACAAAAAGCTTTTAGCGTCGTTAAGGGTTTAGATGGGGAGGTTTTTTTTTTCTGGATGGTTCTTGCCGGCTTCGTTGGCTTGGCACAGACGGCCGCATAGTTGATCTTTATACTTTAGAGAATTAGTAATTATATACACGGTTTAGCAACGTTTAATAAATTATATATATATTATCATTATAATTTATAACTAACGATTTTGCCGATTGAAATAAATCGTTAATACTAACTATAGGTTCTGGGCTGTGAATTGGATGCACTATGAACTGTTGCATGTTTTTAAAAATTAATCGATATAAAAAGTAACTAAATAGATATTATATTCCTTAATCACTCAGAATTATGTAAAAATTAACATTTTCAAATTCTTAAGGGGATTGGAAGCGACGATTTTCTGTCTTTATATCTAACACACGTGCAACATAGGATTATAGACGTGTTCTATTTCCAACGTACCGATTAATCTAATGAAGCGATAAGAATTCTGAAAACAGATTTGAATTTGTCGTCAAGTCTACTTGAGATCGACTTTCCCACATTTTTGATTTTTTGATGTAAACTTCTCCAAAAGTTGAAATATGTAAATTTTTTAATTACTATTTTTAATATATCGTTTTTATGATTTTGGTGGGACAATATCAAAAATGTGGGAAAGTCGATCTCAAGTAGACTTGA
>WHPZ01590880.1:22725-37005 GCA_016617965.1 Macrosiphum rosae
AATTCAAATCTGTTTTCAGAATTCGGATCGCTTCATTAGATTAATCGGTACATTGGAAATAGAACACGTCTATAATCCTATGTTGCACGTGTGTTAGATAAAGAAAGAAAATTGCCGCTTCCAATCCCCTTAAATACGCAAATATGGATTACCTACACATTATTGCAGCCTCGTGACTGCAATGTACGTACAATAATTCCATCAAAAAGCTTTTAGCGTCGTTATGGGTTTAGATAGGGGTGTTTTTTTCTGGATGGTCCATCGTGACTTGATGGCTTTGTTGCCTTGGCACAGACGGTATAGTTGATTTTTATACTTTAGAGAATTAGTAATTATACATGGTTTAGCAATGTTTAATACATTTTATATTATCATTGAAACTGAAAATTTTGCAGATTGAAAAAAATCGTTAATACTAACTATAGGTTCTGGGCTGTGAATTGAATGCACTATAAACTGTTACTGATGCATGTGTTTAAAAATTAATCGATATAAAATTAACAAAGTAGGTATATTCGTTAAGAATTATGTAAAACTACCACTTTAAAATAGAAATATATTATATTAAAATCAGATAATGTCAAAAAATTAAAAAAAAACCTCAAATAAATAGGTACATCCAAGATTATGTTGCCTCTAGTTGTTAATATTATACAATTCTATATTATTGTTTTAGTAGGTACCTTATGTTGTTGAATGATGAAATAAAAATAAGTAGGTACCTATATAGGCAATAGTATATCTGCGTAATATGTCCTATCGACGCGTTTAAACTCTTTTTAACTTTTGGAATATTTTATTTGTTTTTTTTATGAAATTGGATTAACTACTAAATATATATACATTAATGTACACAATAAACACACAGACGAGTATCAAAGAAAGAGTTATTTCTATAACATAAATATAGTTATTAGTTACATTCACTATTACACTCGTCCGGCGATTATACGCATTATATTTCAATGTGTCGAAAAACAATAATTTGTTTTGTATTTAAGAATTAGTTTGTATTTAATCTGTTAAGTATTATCGATAACGATTAACGAATGGTATTAAAACAGTGTATATAAGGTGGGGCACTGGAACCTATACATTAACTACATACGAATTCATGAGTTCACTAAGGTCTTTAGGTTTAAAAACAAGAAATTAGCTTTATTTTATTCTCAAATTGAAAAATAGTCGAAATATTGGTTAAGGTGCATATATTAAATTATGTACAATGACACAACGTAGGTACTTACTACTTAGTTACTTCAAATGTTATTACAAGCTCAATAAAATCGCTTAAAATCTAAAACTGTATATTACATATTATTTAAACTATTTAAAAACGATAATTGTTAATTTTAAAAATAAGCAGAATTTATTCGTAACATATAGGCATTGTTTATGATGGTAATCGATCAAACTTGATGTGATCATCTGTATACTTTTGTAGATGTGATGTAAAAAACCAGATAAGAGTAGCATGCGTATATTGTAAAATAAACATATTATGCACATTACCATATAAAAACTATACACGCTGAATTGATTTAGGGAGAGAAATAGTTATTCAATATTATATACATGTATATCATGGGGAGAAGAAATAAATTATAATCAGTTGCATGTTGAATAAATCACATTCTCATTTTACCATTTCGGTGATTTATCTCTTGATGGAAGTTTATATTATTTGAATTTTCAACAAAATTTGTTTTCAGCTGCAGCCATTCTTTTAGTGTTTCTAATTTTAAGTATAACATCTAAGACTATATTGTCTGAGTCATTTTTTATGAAGACGAGAGCAAATCGTCGGAATTTTAATTTATTGTTTAACGTATATATATATATAAGAAGATTACACTAAAAGTCTACAGCGTTTTTCGGCGAACGGCGTATCAAAGGATTTGTTTTTATTGTACATCAGCTAGATATTGCTTACGGCTTCTTATTTACTGTAAAAAACGTATTATATCTAATTATTACATAAACTGCTTCTTTTGTGTTCAAACGTGAAACGGTTTAGAAATGGAAAAAATTAACTTATAGTAACAGCAGACTCGGTTGGCAGATAATAGGCGTACAAGAGTGTACCTACCGCGAGATAGCAGGCTGCAGAGTGTTCAACGATTACTATTTTGTGAGGTAATAATTTCAAAAATTCTGACTGTAACATATTTATCATAAGCAATATACTGGAATAGTTGTGTTTGTATGTTAGGAAAATTATGTCGCAACAACAGTTTTACTCGCGAAAACGAATAAATATGGGCTTTACTGCGGATTTGAGATTTTTAAAATGGATAGGGGTGGATTGAATAATTGTATGTGTTTAACAGTAATAAAGATTTAATTTTAATATGTTTATTTTTATTTGAAAAATGTTATTAATGTTATACATAAATTCGGTTTGAGGGGATAGAGGATTAGTATATAGTTAATACCTACTCATATTATAATATTTCTCCAGCCCAAATACGATTGTGATTTTTTTTTTCATAGCATTGCAAGAGGACATGAATACGGGATAAAAAAAACCGATTTAGTAATAATTTCAATACCGCATCGGCTACATTCAACTGACAAACGTGACGCGTATAAGACGTATACTGCAGAAAGCTTATATAATAGAAAGAAATCGTACATACAAGTGTTTGTCGGAAGTGGATTTTGAAAATAAAAGAGAAGAATAATTTACTGTTATTCAATCACTAGACTTGTGAATTTCCACCGTAGACGAGGTCAACGTGAGTTTGAAAAATTAAAAAAACCTAATTTGGTGGGCACGTCCAAGTCGCGTATATTCGACAATTCTGCATAGTAGTTGTGTCAATAATTGCGGTTTTGTCCTCTTGAGTTTATACAATATAGTATCAACAGTCAACACGCCTCTCGAAACGATTTGACATTGTTAATATTTCGTCGTCAAAGTGGAATAGACGTAATAATATTACGCACTATGTATAGAATATTAAACAAGTACCTATACATAGGTATAGACATATCGAATACCTTCGATACGACGCCGTTCATTTCGGCGGCGGGACTTGAAATAAAAACAAGTCCTGTCGTGTATTTCGCGGACATATAATAAAGTACTTACTAGGTGTGCAAGTGCCTTTATTGGCCTGGATATACTTACGTATGACATCCGAGCCGAATAATAAATGTAAAAAAAACCGACGACGGGGCGAGAGATAAAACGAGATAACGCGGCATGCACTGCAAATTTGCGAGTGACGACGCGCGCGGGCGCGTAGGTATAATAACAATTATTATTGTTGTTGTCGGCGGAAAGAAGAGAGTGCCTATACCAATACCGTGGTATAATAATCGAATATTAATACACCTCTACTCAAATAAGTGCACTTTTTTCGCGTGTATCGCGCGCGTTTAGCTCGGCACAGCGCTTAAATTTATAGCCATTAACGGCGGCGGCGGCGGCGGCGGCGGCGTTTATCCATTCAGCGCACGGCAATGCCGTCCCACCCCGCCGCCACCACACCCCCCGCCATAGGTATACCCTCGAACCGTCACGTTTTAATTCCGACCATAAATCGTCCGCCCGGTCGCATGCAAATGTGCGCGCGCGCGCGCTCGCTTTTATTATTGTCATAGAGGGGCGGTGCAGGGAGAGCGGGAATTATATAATTTCCATTATTATAATATATACACATATATATATAGGAGTGCTCGTGCGCGCGGCAAAGGGGTGCGCGCGTCCTTTCTCCTGCGGCAGCAGCGCGGAGAAGCGACCGTGACGCGTCAAGCGGTGCGGCTGCAGGAGTGCCGCGGCGTGCGGGGACCCGTGAGACACGGGCCGGCGGACCTCACCCCCGCGGCTCTGAGAACCTCACCCCCGCGGACGACACGGCTTGTGCGGCGCGGACTAATTAAACCCCGGAAGCGCGCGGTGGAGGGTGCAATTAAAACGGGCGCGCCGGGGGGTGAGGTGCGTTTTTTGTTTTGTTTGTTTCCGCCGGGTGGCGAGTATAATGTGATGTTATACGAATAAAAAAATGAAAAATAAGAATGAATATAAACTCTGCCGCCGCAGCCGCACGGGTTCTTGGCCGCCGCCGATGGGGTTGCGGCGGTATTGATTTTTTTTTTCTTTTACCTCTCCCCCACGCGGAAGAAAAGGGGTTGCGATGTGTATAAAAAAAAAATAAAATACAAAAAATCGCCCGTGCCAAAACGAGAGGGTTGAAGCGCCGAACGCAGTAAAAAAAAGGGTTCCCTTTCACCGTTGTCGTTTTTTTCCCCTCCCTGCCGCTGTTAGTTTTTTTTCATTACTCGAGCGCGTTTTCCTTCAAGATTGCCTCGTAATGCAGCCGAAATATCGATCCGTCCGCCACCACTTCCACTCCGTACACAACCCCCACCCCCCTAAAAAAAAAAAAAAAAAATACAAAACTCCCCGCACTGACATCGCGGTCTTACATCGCTATCCTGTATTTGGCACTCATTATTTTTTAGGAAAGACATTTTCTCATTTTTACTTTCTCCGATGTTCCATCAAACCAAAAGACATATTATGTAGGTATACCAAACAGTGTTCGTAATCAGCTTTACATACGTCTCACATCATCATATAGCGTAATAGCGTATATCATAATATCATATATTTTAATATTTACACCTAAATTATACCCGTTTGTACCTATTACATATTATACATTATGAAAAAATGGTCACCGACCGACCATCAATTCCGACTTAATTCTCTATCAATAGTATAATATCGCATAGTATAAGAATCTTCATGGCAAATCTCAAAGAATTCAAATGTGCGTTTTATATATCAAAAAATTCGTATTTTCGAGACGCGTGAGACCAAGTGATTAGTTTTGATGTGCGACCGTTATGTTGGCTGTGCAAATTCCAAATGCCATCGTGGCCTATCTAATATCTTTTGTTATTAATGGTATCCAGTATGGTATGTTATGTTATCATGGCCAATCTACAAATATCGGATCCGCCACCAATAATAGAGAGCCGTCAGCAGCCAACAACTCGATGAAATTAGTAGTACTAATATTATTATTATCATTGACAATAAGATGAAACGTTTTAGAGTTAATTAATGTCAAAAGGCATATACCATCATTCAAAATTCCTAACAAAAAAAAACAGTTTTTTGTTCACCCTGAAAAGTTGGGAAAACTGAGATTGGCCATGATGGTTCTCAGGCGACGATATCTATAATATTATAATACATAGACCTACTACAGGTACAATATACCTATTTACATAGGTACCTATACTTATAATAATATTTGGGTACACAAAGTTTGGATATTATATTATATTATCACTATAAAATATTATATTATACATGGATCGTCAACGAAATCGTATATCGTATATTATATTATAATTTTTCGACTTCTCGTGGTTTTTATAATACATAATATATGTAGGCACCTACTTGTAATAATATTTGGGTAGGTTAGGGAGTTTGCATATTATATTATTATTACGATAAAATATTATATTATAGGGACGTGGATCGTCAACAAAATCGTTCTCTGGCGCTTGTCATACATAAGTACTTGTAATATGTAGTAGGTTGTAGGTAGATAGGTAGATATATATTATAATTTATATCGTGGTCTTATAGTACCCACCTTCGGGTCCAATACGGTTCACACACCGATTATAATATATTTAAGTACCATAATATATGTATATGACGCATACATTTTAGTTGTACACACCTTCTCGATCAGAAGTTATCTATTTCATCTTGTCATAATAATATTATACCGTGTCAGCAGTCTATGCATTTTATGAATGTAACACGTCCGATTTACTTTGACAATATTGGTAAATTATTTCCGCAGCGATGAATTTTTAATGACCAATATGCAAACAATTTAAAATTGTATGAAGATTAATCGACATCGATATATTAACGTCATAATAATTTAAGAAACGATCGTTTGTCATCACTCATACAACCTATAATCTATGATACAATATAGGTAATGATTTCATTTGTTTTTTTTTAGTAAATTATATACTATTATACATATACTATAGCATACGTATACATTATACAATATACATGGTACATTAGTACGAGTGTACGACTGAGTGAAATAAATTATTTTTTAGTATTATTTTAGTTAAAATGTAGGCATAGAGTATAGTGAAGATTGTCTTGGAAATCGTTAAAAATATATAATAATATGAAGTTTTAGTTGATGCCGTCACGTTCATTGAACTCAGTTAATAATCATATTTTCCTATTTTGTTTTTGGTAAAATATAATGCAGGGGCTCCCAAACTTTTTACTTTTCTATTTTGGAAAATGTTCAAATTTTGGCGACTCACATCATACTAATGGCCTTTTTTTGTTTCAATGTTCATCGCTATTATTATTTATTTCGATAGTTTTTAGTCTGACAGTGTTTTATGGTGACAACTGACAAGTCAGTACGTCACTGATACTGTTGTAAGTTGTAATCGTCATGGAGAATGACCAATGATAAAACTAAATTCGAACATCAAAGTACATATTGTACAATATGGTTACACGGACAATACTGTATCGTATGAATATACGGTTGTATTAATATATAAAATATTTTATAGTTTAATCTGTTATTAAATAGTTTGTATGTATATTACTATTTCAGAACTCAAAGCGACATATCAAAAGTATAACCGTGACCCACAGTTTGGGAACCTCTGATAGAATGTGTTTTGGTTTTCATATTATTATAAGTGCATAAAAACGAAGTCTTATTTAACTGTAAAAGTATATAGGCAAACCTAAACCGTAATTTGTGCGTTTTTTCATATACTACGGATTTTAATGGGATTAAAAAAATAAATATTCAACAAAAATGATGTATGCTTTGAATGTGAAATAAACATTTTAAATTATAAATGATTTGCTGTTGAAATTAAAAATTTATGACACTCGAACGACGTCTAATATTTTGAATTTTTAATGTGTAATCCACCTGTAGGACGACCGATATCGTTTTTTTATTACCTGCAATTGGCAATTGTACCATAACAGCGTGGTAACCGTACGATGAAATAATACCTATACGAAAAAAAATTAGGATGGTCATATACTAATTTCCCTAATGCTTAAACATTTTCCGAGTAAATCGTCTGTCTCGTGTACTTGTGGTAAAAATATATATGTTATACAGTATGATTCGTTTATCGCAGTACACTCGATATTCCTTTACTTAAGGTACTCGCTCTACCATATGCGGTACTATCACTCCTGTCCAGGAGGTGCAATCATTTAAAAAAATATCACTCGCCCCCTCGGTTTTAGCCAAGAAAAATAAATAGTTTTTTTTTTTTGAACGAAACCTTGGTAACCGCGTAGTAGCTGTTACTAACATTATATACGATATACCACTGACATAAACGAGATCATCAATTTTTATTGGCTATTGTGCGCCACCACGCTAAACGAAAAAGTAATAATAATGCGAAGTTTATGTAAGAATTACTAAGATCGTAATGTCCTAATTCTGGTAAAAACGGTAAAAATCCCACTTTTTTACGTTCACCCCTCACTCACACCGTTACCACCCATATCATGCTCTCTATAGTCTCTACCACGGTCTAACGTCTATAGGTTAGTTGGGGTTAAGGTTAGATCATATCAGAACAGGGAGGCGAGGAATATGTGCGTACTGCGATACAATTATCAACCTGCTGTTCTAATAATAATATAGTCATTCATCATTTCTTTTTTTTTTTTTTGTGAACAATATTACTATACATATAACGCGTCTATAACCATATAGCGGGTAAAATTTTCCAAGTTGATGTGTGTTTCAGTGTTTTTCAGTTTTCTATACTTATATTTGTTTTGTCACGAGACGATAATATTATAGCAATAAGTAATAATGAGCGGTGGATTTCGTTTATATAAAAGGGTTATTATGCGGGGTATCTAGCTTGCACTATAATATCGTGTCCTCATAGTCATAACCTAACCTAACCTCATAATCAACTCAAAATCCTCATACTATACCGATGTAGAAAAAACGCGACTCATGAATAGTGACTGGCGACTGCGGTGCACAGCACACATAATCGTATATTACCTATATGATATCGGCCGGACAACTGAATATTCGAGTCCCATTTCTGCAAATCACATCGTAATAGAGAATTGTGGGGCAAAACGAATATTGAAATGGTTATGTGAAATATATTTTAGCTGCAGAGGAGACGTACGATAAACGGTAAATTTTCCGATTTTTTTAGATTTATTTTTATCGTTTTGTTGTTCGAACTGTGTTATTGAAAACCGCACACAATGAATTATCATTATAAAATTACCATAAAAAATACTTTATTTATTTAGCAGTGTATAGGGTTATTTACATAGTGTATGTAATTTGTTACACCGTGTCAACTACTAGGGATAATATTATCCTTGTTTTGATATAGGCGAGTCTCTAAAAATATTAAAAATATAAACATGTCATCATAAAAATAGTAATCCTTAATCTAATAAAGCCACAACGTTATATTTATAACATCAATTAGTAGTTACAACTATAATAATGAAAATAATAAAAATACTAATATTTGATGATATACCTAATATGACATGGTCGAGATAAATTTTTCCGAATATTATATGTAATATAATGTTTTTTATTTATAATATTACAGTAAATCGATGGAACCTCCAAAGCCGAAATTCCACTTTTTCTACTTACTAAGGTTGGGTTGGGTTAAGTTAACTTATAGGGAACAGCATTTAGTTAGACTTATTAATGTTCCACTGTAATTTATTTTGAAAGTACATTAGGTACCTATACAGTTATTAGTTTAGTTGAAAAAGTCTAGGTCTGCGGTAATTATATTATTTTTAGAGAGATGTTCTGTGCTACATGTATGCAATTTATTTAGGTTTGCGGCATTTATGAAACTCCTCCCTATAGACTACTGTATATCATGATATTATTCTAATATAAATTAAATATTAAAATAATCGTATTTTTTTAACCAATGAAATGTGCCTTGCTGCGTATTATAAAATGTGTATAATTTATGAGATTTCATGTTCAATCATATTAGGAATTCAGGAGGTAAGTACCTCTATATATGTACCAGGCCAGATTTATTACTTTGAGAGCAAATATTAGAAATAAAAGTTGCACACCCAGGAGCGCAAATCACGAGGGTGCTAATTTGAAAGCCGGCCGCCGGGGGTGCTAAGCCCACTCAAGCTATTGCCTCTCCCCCCCCCCCAAAAAAAATGAGCCTATTTACATACCGACTGAACAGCTAACTAAAAATGAAAAATACATCCGTTATGATTTTATATTTGATCCCTGCAGCCGTTTATAGAAGCGCGTGTGTTTCTCGTAAAAATAAAATTGTCGTTGCAAAAATAAACGTCTGCGCAAAGAGAACGTCACGCAAAATGTCGACCTCATCTTTCCGGAAAATTGTTTATTTATGGACACGATTTCCCTGTACGTTCACCGAGTTTCCACGAATCACGTTATAGTATAATATGGAAAAGCACACTTATAGTCACGGAACACGTGTCGGGCCGGAAATATACGAGCATGGACCAGTTGTGGCTAAAACAAAATTTGTATTTTTAGATCAACAATAAAATTGAGCTCGCCTTTTAGTTTTACCTTCAGGTATGAAACATATATTATGTTTGTGTCCAATCTAATCCCACATCGATCCCGGATCGTAATATAGGGTTGCCATTTATACAAAAATACAAGTCGGGACACTATAATAGCCCCCCCCCCCAAAACACATTCTTTGGAATTTTTAATAATACTTTTTTTAGTCCAACGTTATTTAATATTTTTATTATATTTTTTTTATATTTTTTTAAATAAAAAAGTCAAAAATTGGAAATAACAAAAAATTTAATAATAGTATTATTATTATTTTATTCATAAATATAATTTTAAATTATCTAAAAAAATTAATTAGGTACATAATTTTTAATTTAAAACAGACTGGTCTTACTTATTTACTAATATGTGTATTGTTTAAATATGCATCATTATTCATCATCGATTTCATCTAACTTCATTTTTCGAATTTTTTCATGTTTGAGATCCAGAACTCGAATTTTTAATCCCATTCTCTGGATTAAAGTATCTAACAATTACAGGAACTAATTTTACGGACTTATGATTTGAGGCATCAACAAGCACAGAAATATAATTAGCTTTTTTAAAACCTTCAATAGTATTCTCCATTATCGCGAAAGGAGCTAAAATATTTACTATTAGGTCACGGGTTTTTGTTTTAGCACAAGTAATTTTTTTTTTCATTAAATAAAAGACGAATAAGATCTGCTGTACAAGTCATTGAGTTGAAGCTATGATTATGCATAACAGTATGAAAAGCTAAGGTTATTTCTTTGGCCGCTAATTTCAATGATTCGTCATTAATGGTGTAAAAAAATTATTTACTTTGCCAGATGTCAATGCAGCCTTTTGTGCTATTTTATGTTTATTGGATTTCATAATATGATATTATTATGTTATATCAGTTTTCCCTCCATGGCTAACTGAAAATGTACTCAAACATACAGTACATTGCACATCAAAATTATTGTCGGTTTTTACCTTTTTAATGAATGGAAATGCATTTTGGAGTTTGTCCTGCATAACCGTTTTGGAGCCATGATGTTTAAAATAATAATACGTAGAATAGCATAAAAATAAAAATTAGTAACTACAACACAGGACACGGCAAAGTAATTTAATACTAAATACGTACGACCGAAGAGTGAAGACTAATATATGACTATATAATATACGATTAATCGTTATTTCTATAAATTGTATACGCCATGTCGCCATGAAACTGTATCGGTAAAATTATCGGTCCTCGGCTATCCCGGAAATTTCCGACGATTATTTATTGTTTGTTGTTCACACGTGAACAATTCGGGACTTATTTTAAGAAACCGGTACTTATCCACGTCCCGTCAACGGGAAATGAAAAATATCCGGGACTCTGTATAGTAAAAACCGGTAGTGTCCCGGCGAAATCGGGACGAATGGCAACCCTAAAATAATACGCGCGATACACAATAACTATGTTTATTGAAATCATTGAAAATTATAAACTTGTTTCATATTGATCGACGGATTACCGACAGGGACTGGTTAAATATTTTTTGTTTTAGAAAAAAAATAATATAGTTTTGTATTTAAGACGTCTACAGCTGATTATTGGAGTTGGGATTATCGGGACACTTGTGAAACATATTTTTAACCAACATACGTTCTATACACATTTTATAGTATGAATTTGAGTGATGCACACGAAATCGAGTTTTTATTTTCGCTGCAAGCTATTTATCAGCCTAATTGGTTCGTTGCATTGCACAATATTTTATAATATGGTGTAACACAGTAATTAAACTATTAGATACTATTGTATATTATATTGTATAATTGTCGTTTATTATTATTATATATTTTATAAGTGTTCGTTATTATTATATTATGTTATTATTTTGTTTATAGAGTAATTAATATAATGGATATAATAAATGTCATTTATAGATATTTTAAATTTAAATTAGGCACCAATGGCTATTATCTATTGCAATTGGACAATTGGCACGTCAATCATGACAATTACCGAGCGCATTGGTATATGAATATCGGTATATCAGTATACGAAAAGATCGTTTTAAGCATAATTGCGGTAAACTCACTAAAATAATAACAAAATGTCTCATCATAATAATAATATGAATTAAAAACACGTGGGTTCTATCGCTGGACAGTGTCTCCCTCCTAGGTTCCTCGTCGTACATTCGTATACTTATATCGGTTATATTATTGTTCATCTGTATGACTGTGTATATATTATTATATGATGAACAATAATCTTATTGTGTCGCATGAGCACAGATTGTAAATAAATACTCTTTTGTCGAGTAAAAAAAAAAAAAAAACAAAAATCATGATTGGAGTAATTTTTGATATAATGCAGTTTTATTTTTAGTTCATCCATACACATAAAATGTAATTGGTGCACATAAATTGTGACGACAGACACGAAAAAAATAACACACACATCATGAAACAAGTCATCATTGTAAAACCAATACTGTGAAACCACTGTTGAAAAACATATTTATTTATATTGTTTCAATGTGTTTATTTACATAGACTTGTCTCTAAGTTGGTTCTCGAATTCATCGATAATATGAAAAAAATATTATGATAATGTTATTTCAACTGTATACCACCCAAGTTCTAAGTTATGAGGGGTTATCCAATATTTGAATATTGTCTAGACTTGTACTTATATATTATTCTATTCTGTGCTTATCCTTTATATGGATTATGTGGGGGGGAGGGGCGCAGTGTCTTTCAAATAAGTGTGACCACCGACCAAACGAGTCTAATCAGCATCGGTGCTTGTTCAAATTAGGCTTGTTCAGCCTTTGTATAGATAAGTGCACAGGGAAGATTTACTGTGGAAATCTCTATTAATTATTATTATTTTCAGTGTATTACCTAAAAAAAAAAATGTATAACATTTGTTAATAAGCTCTACTATTATATTTAAAGATGCACTTCATATCTACATTTTTTATAAGTAGGTAAATTTATTTTTTATTTTAGTAAACATATGCTTTTATAGATCAACGTTTATACCTACGTTAAAATATAATAGCAGAATATTCAAATTAATAAAATATATTAAAAAAAGACATTTCCCGTATGGATCTCATATTAATTTTTACTATTAACTGTTTTAAGTTTTTGAGTAGGTATTAATAAGGCGATATTAATTTTTATTCAATTTGTTTGGATTGTGTACAGTAAAAAAATAATTACAAAATAGTATTTTAAACTGATATTGTTCCCATTAATTAATAACAATTTATTAATTATTATTAGTTACAGACGTACCTGTAGGTAAGTGAACATAATACATGAGTACTGATGGAGTATTGACATTTGATTTGATGTAGGTACCAATCGCATATAATGTATATAAAATCTGTTTACATCAATTCTTTACGTTCGCAATATAAGATATTTTTCAAACGAGGATAAAATTAAATTTTTTATTCAAAAATCTAAACTTTTTAAATAAATAATAGGTATTAATAATAATACATTTTTAAGATATTTTATTTAAAATTTTGATAAAATGGACATATTAACATAGGTACCTAAACAATTATGACATGTTCGTTTAAGTACTAAGTTATAACGTTTTATTTACAGCTTTTAATGTTCAGTGATTCCCACAGATATATAGTATAGGTATAGGTGTACCATAGTGAACAATAGTGAGTTTTTGCCATATACATATAAATATTTATATTATTTATATTATCAAGTCTATGGTTTTTACTTATTTTAACATTTGTAAACGATTGGCACGACAGCATTACTGCAGAATATATTATATTGCAAGTCAGCATGGTAGTTACTCCACAGATAATAATAATATAATAATGTTCCTAAATGGATACTCGACTCCCGAGCCCAACTCTTTGAAATCCAGTGTCATGTTTTATTATTATTATTTGAAATCAGCTGATCAATCACAGGTTTCGAAAAAAAAATAACGATTCCGACATTGGCGGGGGAAAAAACTGGGTCTAACGGCATAAATTTCACCGTCTTGCGATTTTAAGAAGCTTATATGGGACATATGTATTATTGTTGCATGCGAATTAAATATCAGGCATATACTATAATATAGCAGGTACCTGTTGTACCTGCAGTGTGGCTATGTCCTATACCTAATATTATTATGATCGATATTAGATGTATACATTATATTTTACAGCTGTACCATCACTTTATTCGCCACGAATATTATGTTATACCCTGCGTCGAGGTGAGCTATAGTCGAGAAGAATGCACAATACAAAGGAATCGTTGACCGCGGACAGCTTTTAGTTTTATCGTAAATACACTGCACATACTGTCCGGGTGAATTTCAGACAATTTTGTTCATAAACATGTGCATAATAATGCGTGTTATACAATATTACACGTTATTGTTATCGTGTGTCGTGAGTCCTGAATAAAAGTCGATCCGGTTGAGTTTTATGAATATAGTTTATTGTGTATACAAGTGTCGGCTAAATTTGAAAAATCGTGAATCGTAAGACAAGCGTACCCTGTATATATTTGTAATAGTACGATAAAGCTTACTATAATATACATTATGGGGGACGAGGTGGCCGAGCGGTCTAACGCGTCGGCTGCGGCGCTGGCAGTCGCGGGTTCGATTCTCGACCACTGGGCGGCATTTTTCTCCGGGCAA
>WHPZ01590880.1:37055-47872 GCA_016617965.1 Macrosiphum rosae
AAGTGCCGCCATCCCCCACTCCGGGGCATGGCAGAAACCTACGGGTGCCCCATTCAAAATTCTGCCAAAAATACACCCACGTGTAACACTCCTACCGTTAAAAAAACCTACCGTTAAAAAAAACCTACAGTACCAACCCCCCTCCCAATGGCCTAAGTTGCCGCGGGATAATAAATAAAAAAAAAATAAAAAAAAATATACATTATACAGTATACAATATAATATAATCATAGATAATACTAAACCGTTTTGTATAATCTGTGATAACAATGATAATATATTACGTAAGAGCAGTGTTTACAGGACGTGTTGGGAGGGTGGTGAAAATTTCACAAATTAATTTAATAGTTTTGACTTTTGAGTTAATTTCTACGATAAGGTCCAAAATACTGCGAGGATCGATATTATCTCTTCACTTTTCGTTCGTGTATAAGTTATACCTACGGAAACATGCAAAACGCGCTTATTTATATCTGAATATTAATTAACAATGCGTTTAATTGCATAAAATAATATAATAAATGCATTTATATCTGAAAATGCAAAAAAAAATATATAAATTAAAAGCTTAAAATATGACCATCATGGTTTTGTTTTTTGTCGAAATTTTTTCGACTCGTCTTAAAAGTGTGTACCTACTTTTTCCGTATAAAAATTTGGGACAAGTTGAACTTTTAGCATTTCCTATAGTCCACGGTTACAAGAAAGTGATTTTCTTCTAGAGAAACCGAAATAGGTACTTACTTCACCTATACAAGGTACACGAAGGATACAAGTCAATTAGGTTTATGACATATTTTATTGAATATTTGTATATACCTAAGTAACTTAACCATATAATATAGTATTTATTTAAATTTCTAAGTGGTTAATTTTATAGATACTTTAAAAATGGTGTTACGTTCACAGATTAATACAAATATTCAGATTGTTTTGCGATAATTATCAACATGGACAACTATTTTCTTTACTAAGCCAGTCTATATATAGGTATATTATATTACACGTTTATACTATATTCTAATATTAGTAATTACCATTTTCATGTATTCATATGTACCTATTACGATCGACTTTTAAAACAACTATGGTCAAATCAGTAAAAGGTTTTTAGTTGTATAAAAACTTAATTAGTTGAAAGTTAATTTGTTCTAACTTTTTAAATTCGTATACGCAGTGTGATAACTTAGCCATTGCCTATTAGTTAATTTGAATCCATCAAGTTAAAATTAAAAATTAATCAGATATATTGAAAATGTACGTACCCTATAGTAGGTACCTATATACGTTTTCATCGATTATACCAACCTGTAACTATACAAGATTTTAATAAGGAATCAAAATTGAAAACAAAAACAATTTCATGTTTCTCGATAAAACAATTGTATACCTACGCATAATATTGTATACAAACTGTAGTAGGTATTTATACTTATAAGAGTGAAATCAGATGTAAGACCGTCGACTCTACGATTGACTTTCATCATACAATAATATTATAATATTACCACTTTTTTTTAAAAAATTTAACCTGTTATATTACTTTTTGCTATAGCCGGGTTCTCGAACTTCGAGAAATTTAAACAGTTTAAAGTTCGTTCTAAATTAATACTCGAAATCGAATATTTTGAACAGTTTGAGAAATATCAAGTTCGATATTGATGTGCCTAGTACCTATAGGTACTATTAAATAAATATAACTTTAATTTTATAAAATATAAATAGCGTTGTACCCTATGATAATACGTTTATGTATAATTTTATTTATAATTAAATAGTGGACTTATAAATTAAATTTAAAATTTGATAGTTCATAGAAAATCTATAAAATCCAAGAGTTCTAATTTGAATCAGATAGTTCATGAAAATTAAAGTCAAACCCATCCCTATACACAGTTTACAGCCCCCNCGGACTACAACAACAACAACAACAACAAATAATAGCAATAATAATAACACTGATAATGACGTATAAATAAACTTACCGATATAAAGACGTCACGAATACGAGTGATAATAATATGGCCGGTGCGGGTAGCGCGCGCGCACGCGTGTGTTTGCGTACCAGTGCGCGTGTGCGAGTGGGCGCGCGCGATCGCGTGAATGGCGTGCAGCACGTGGTGTGCACGGCGCGCGAGCGCGTAATGCGGTCGCACGTCCCGGCGGCGGACGCGTACGACGCGGAGCGCAGAGCGTCGTGTGTAGAGAGCACGTGGCGCGCCGCCGACTACTGACCGCCGGGGCGACACATCACGCGCGCGTACGTGACGTGTGCGCGTGTATAAATCGTACAGACGTATTATACGTGTTGTCGGCGGCGCGTATGTATATGCCTAGTACTACGTCGTAGTCGGCGGCGTTCGCGAATTCCGCGTGCGCTCGGCCGATGCCAGGTGTGCGTGCGTGTCTGTGTGCTGGCCGCCCGGCGCGACGTGTGAGCGTCAGCCGGCGCGGCGTTGGCGAAGGGACGCGCGGCGTTGGCGAAGGGACGCGCGGCGTTGGCGAAGGGACGCGCGGCGCGCCCCGGCCACCCGCCGTATCGCGACCCACCGGTCACCGCGCGCCCGCCGGCTAACGGGCGGCACTCGACGGGCCGCCCTTTGCCGCGAGCCGGATCAATGGACACCGCGGCTTTTTGACGACGCTCATAGCGATATATCAGCAGCCAGCTATAATAGGTATGGCAATCAGCTGAGATGAGCGAAATTGAATTGGGCGTTAGAGTCCGACGACGTTTTGAATTTATCCAATAACGACCTTTAGCATTTTGTTTCTCAAGGGGGATGTCAAATCAACAAAATATACGGATTATTATGCGTTATTCAAAACGAGTGGCAGAAAAAAAAGGTTGTGTTTGTGAAAAAAACTCTATTTTAGTCGATATAATATTTAGGATTTGAACTAAAATATAAAAGAATAGAAACAGCGAATCGTCATCGTGGGTACGAGCTCTTTTTTAGATTATTTAAGCCAATTTTTTTTTCTTTAATAATTTTAAATGTATATATAGGTACAAAAATAATTGTATAAAATGCTTTAAAAATACAAAATATCCAGTTTTAGGTGATCGAAATAAATTTTATTCAAAAAACCTTATATCACAGAGAATCAATCATAGTACAATAGTTGTATACTAACAGGTCTTTTATTTCAATATCAATCGCATTTCATTATATGGGGATTCCCACTTTGTATTTTTCAAATATCAACCAAAATTCGAAATCGCTATTATAATATATTATGTAACATTCATAACAAATGATTTATTTTCTTATGCCGGAATGATTATTTGTTGTCTAACGTATCTGTGCATCAAATATATTTTAAACATAATTGAAAAATTATAATAAACAACACTTGGGGGTTGAAAGCAAACGCGACAGCAGAAAAATATACAATCAACTAATCGTTGTATGTAAGTATAATGCCACAGTCATATATCTATTAATTTATTATATAGAATCATTAAAATCATTATAACTTGTAGTTTTTCAGCCAATGACTTTGTATTTTACTTTATTTTTTAGAATTTAATTGTATATATCGTAATATTTCAAATACATCGAGCTATCCAATTGAATACTGACGTGATCTATTTTAAATTGATCTTAAATTTTGTTTCAAAAAGTATTTATTTTTTTTGATATTTAACATTATTATAACACTATAAAGGTAGGCCGTAGTGCCAAAAAATAGCCCACTTGCCCACACATTTATAAACCTATGCTTCGGGTTTTTTCATAAACATCTTTTTTTAAATATAATACAAGACAAGAGCGTAAAGCAACATAATAACATTTAATAGTGTCGTAAAAAGTGGTTAAAAAAAAATGCTCAAAAGTGCTTGCCTACTTAAAAACAAATAGTTCCCTACAACGATTCCTGTAACATTATTAACTATTCATATCGTACGAGTGAAGTAATTCGGTAGAAAAATTTTTTTATACGAATTCGTAATAAAATCGCTATATACGTCCATGTCAAGTCAAAACTCGTAATCAATTTTTAATGTACAGCTATGGTACATTATTCACATAATATTTTGGTTCGGTTTTTCCGTCATCTCAGAGGAGTCTTTAATACTTCGTTCGATACCAAAAGTCGATTTCAAACCGACATCGAGAGTGACGACAGCGAATCGATTATCGCAGCGAGCCAAGAGCGACACTTCTGTACTTCTCTCCCCCCGAAGTTTGGACTTCGGTCGTACTGCTGTTTTTATATTTCGTACAGCATATTATCATAATATTACATATTATATTAATTTTGATTATTATTGTTTTTCGATTTCGTATGAGTCCTCACGATCAATGGTTTATTATTGTGAATAATGATACAACATTTGATATACAGTCGTCTACAATATTTAAAATGTTAACCCCCCTTAGAATGTGTAAACCCGAATAAATCAAAATATAAGCTTTCGTATTTAGAATTTTATCGTCCCGCGGTCCTATTAATTGTCTCCCCTCCCATACTCATAAACGTTGACATTTTAGTATTTTACCGCCGTCTCAAGGAATGAAGGAACATAATATTATATATGACCATTGACCAATAAGGATACTGAGCTTTTCCGATCGCCGTTGTATACAAGCCTCGTATTGGTGCATAATATACTGAGGTTAATAAGGTCAAGGTCTCGCAAATGAATTACAATGTATGCAATTACAATACGAATCGTTACAAACGGTTATAATCTCGAAATATATATTAAGGGGATTCGAAGCGGCGTATTTATTTCATGATTTAGACCTAAAAGCCTGACAAAAATACGCCTACTTAGAATTATCAGATTTTAATTCTGTAAAAAGATTTGAGTTCATTGACAATTTTCCTAGGTTATTGTGGGAATCAATTTTCGATATTTTTTTTTTTTAGAATTCACGTTAAATCATGTATCGATTTCTCAATTTTTTGAAAATTTTTTGTGTCTTTCTTTAAAAAGTTAAACAGTTATTCAAAAATCGACTCCCACAATAACCTAGAAAAAAGAACGACGAATATGTTTACAGAACTAAAATCCGATCATTCTAATAGTTATCGTATTTTTGTCAGGCTTTTAGGTCTCAATTGATTGAAATTAGTTTCTCGTTGGAACAAATATTTTATTATGTGACATGTGCATGCGGGTGCGAACCACTGATTCCGAACGTATCTACGCACACTAATGATCATTTAGTTCGCACACAAACACACTGCGAAACGACTATAAGACACCGAATTGCCTATACACGACTCCTTATTAAATCACCGCCTCGAACCCCCTATAATATATGCCATTGTAAAAAGTGTCACACTAAATAGCTGTAAGTACGTCGCCTGCAGTAATCATGATGGCTGCAATTTAAGACATAATATTCTGCAGGGTGATTTTAATTTTTTTAAACACACTCGACACATTGTATTTAACAAGTGTCTCATTTACAGTGCGCAGTACAATGCGAATGTGATAACTAGCGATTTTAATGCTCATTACGTATTTACGTGTCTTACAAAAAAAAGAGGACATTTTTATTGTTCGCTAATAAATATTTGTTAATTGCAGTGGCGGATACAGGACTTAATATTTGGAGGGGCAAAAAAAAACAACAGCGATTGGGGGGTGAGACAAATGCCGCCTTTGCCACTGGTTAATTGTTTACATGCAGTGTTATACAACCGTTAATGTATTTACTATTTTAAGCCTTTATGGGCAGGTACTCTAAAACGATTCATAGTATACAAAATGTACTTGTATTGTAATTTATAACTATACTGTAATAGTAATAATAATATCAAAGAAAGTTCTTCTAAATCTTATCACAATATCATATCATCCATCACCATAATATTCTGTGACAATAAACTATCTACAGCCATAACCACCAATAATTTTTAATAAATTTTATCTAAAATCGTGTGCTTTACTTATGTTATTAGCACTTGATTTAACTTCTATAAATTATCTTTTAGAAATAGAAAATCATAATTTTTACCACCGAATACAGAATACGTGTAAAAAAGAGGACATTTTGAGTTTTTATTTAAAAGAGCCTGGACATACATAAAAAGAGGACAAATCCTCGTAAAAGAGGACGCCTGGTCACCCTAGCACATAACATTTTCTTTTGTGACTAGCGACTATTATCCTGTCTTGACAGGCTCTCATTTAGGTCCTTTCATATTTTTAATATTTTATTAACGGTCTTGTACCTATTGATATAATTTTATAAAACAAGTATTATTTGCTGATGATTTTACACATAGTAAAAATCCTATAATTGTATAATTTATCTTATTCGCGTCTTACTGAAATCCATTAAATCAAACATTTGGGCAATTATTTTTAATGATTAATTTTAATCTTTCTTTTATACGAATCATAAAATTAGAATAAATAAATCTCACGAGACGATAGGTTTTATTCATAGAAATACTAAATATTTTAGAAATAATTTTTGTGTGAAAATGCATACTTACTTGTTCGTCAAATCGAATTTTGATTTTGGCCAAGTAATTTGGACGTGTAAGTATATGACCGAGTATAGGTACATTGATTTAAAATTTTGAAACGAGGGACGACTGTACAGTAGCCATTACACTAAAACGGCTTTCTCGCGGGCCATCAACCACAGACACGATAGTTGTAAAAATCTAAACCCAGTAAACCCATTGAATGGAATAATCAAAGTAAACAAGTGGAAAACACACACACACACACACACACACACACACACACACACACACACACACAGATGAACGGTGATGCGTTTTTCACACATCAGACATATTATATAGCGTGATACAGTGTGCCAACCAGAACACGACTTGTTATATTATATTCCGGTGCACACTCGGAAAAGCTCATTTCAAATGAGTGGCCATCTTCAACTGACAACAACCTCAAGTCAGAGAAACCCAAGACGCAGAAATATAAGACGACGACAATATACAGATCGAGACCGACGGAAAAAGTCAACGACGACGATGATTATCGAGCCGATTCGCCGTCGACACCGCCGCTGAGGGTTTGCAGAGGCACAAAGAAAATGTCCTAACGGCTAACAATATTGTTGCCTATCAGCAGTGCTGTGAAAAATACTTTTAAAAATTATTTAAGTAAATACTCAAATATATATTTTTAAAATAAAGTGTTTAAAATAGGTACCACCCGAACACTGTAATAGAGTAGTGTCTGAGTTAATGGATACGGATGATAATATAGAGTTTCTACCTTCAAATACGAAAAAAATTTAGTTCTGAAACAAATTTGTTATAGTCAAAATGCTCGTCTCAGTCGTATTAGTTATTTTTTAGTGATAGTCATAGTAGTTGTGCCACAACATTGAAATTTTCTCTACAGAGATTTCTATATTAGTTTAAAGTTATACCTATATGTATTTGGATGTACAATACGGTCGTGGACCGTCGTCTACGATAATGATAATGATAATTGATGACCATTTTTTTGCTCGATAATAGTATGTAGCACTAATAATTTGTAATAATATTTTCGTTAATTATGTCAAGTTTAATTAACTGTATCTATAAACGTTCTATGTGAGCTCCTTTGGTTACACGAATAACATCTAGTCGGTAGTCAAATTCATATACCATACTTTTTGCAGCATATCTCTTGTAATCGACTCCACGGCTGTTATTCGATTTTTCAATTCATCTAGATTTGATGGCAGTGGTGGAATGTACACACACAGTGTCTTTAACATATCCCCAAAAGAAATAATCACATGGCGTCAGATCTTTAATAGCCATTTTAAATCGGATGAATCATTTTGAATAACCGTGTATATCTAGCTGTTAAGCAAAAATGTATCGGCTATTGCATATATATTTTGTTATTGACTTAATAAGCAGCTAATACTGGTAAGTATCGACGTACCGTTTCGATCGTCGTCAACGAAAAACTATTTCCTGGCGAAAAAAACATTCAGTTGAGTTGTTAATCGACGAAAACCGATATCGAATTGTCCATAAATTATAAATATATATATATATATATATAATACAAAATTGTTATCAAGTTGAAGGATAACCACGACGGCACAGTATTTTTTAATTAACAAAGGATTATAAAAAGAAACAAATTAAGAATCAAAAGAATAAAACAGAGTATTCGATAAGAAAAAAAAAGTAAAAAGTATTTAAAAAAGTATTCGAAAAAGTATTTGAATTCTTTTACTCAGAAACTTAACAACACTGCCAATCAGCAATCCCATCGGTAACCAACCTCAGTGAGAATACGACAGAATATGACACATTGTGCGGATGTTAAGAATAAGTAAATATTGCAATAAAAACTTAGCTCGAGTTCCTTAAAAACATCATTACACATCATTTGTTTTACTAATATTTATATTTTTTTCTAGCGTATTATGTTCGCTCTTGTGACTTCGGTTGAAACCAAGTTTGTCAAGATACAAAACATAACAAATTGCCGGTTTAACCGCCGCAGTTTTTATTAGCAAATATTAAACCAATTGGCCAGTGCTGTACAACGAAACACAAAATATAATGAATACACCTATACATTTTATATTTTACACATTATTTTTTATATTTTTTTTTTTCAAATCGGTTTTCAATTTTTCAATGCATTTTTTAAGCTTTGTAACATATATAACTGTAGTGCGGTAAGTTTCATATTAATTTCTCAATGCTTTACGGACCCCTCCTGGNCCCCCCCGAGTTATTAGCTTGGAAAACGTCGGTGCGTTTTAGATCGTATTCGCTTCGAATGGATAACAGAAAAAAAAAATCAACTCGCACACGATAGTTGTAGAACGTGTGAGGCACGTGCGCTTGAACTTTTTTCATCTCCGTATACGAAAATAATGGACCCTCAAATAAGTGCACACTACAAAAACTCTAACGTTTCCAAAAATATTACAATACGCCCCCGTGGCCTCTACCAACACGCAGATTCCCAATGGCTAATGATAATGATATGCACCGGCCGTACTCGATTCGAGAGGAAAGCACAAGACTCGCATCCACAGTTTTAAATAAACGATGACGATTATGATTGTTCACTCTCGCTGCAGTACAATATTTTATACACAGTATATCAATTTATTTATGTATACCTTACCGCGTATATAGAAAAAGTAAAATGAGACCACCGCGTTCAACCCCCCCTACACCGCTGATTACCCCCGCAGGATTTTTTATTTTTATTTTTGTTACAGTAATGAACTTTTTATTCCCGGAATTCGGTATCAGATGTAAATTGCACACCAGTCGTGGTAATTTCAATACAGATGGATTTCAACGCGTATATACATATTATATTGAACGGGCGAATTTACTTATTCACATTGTAATTATTCTTTTGAGACGTCCGACAGTCAAATTCTAATATACATATTATTATATATTGTACAGGGTTAGGGATATATATATATAGTAGCCACGCTCCGATAGAGATGTGTGCTCCGAGTGTACATATATGTATATATATTATACGATACGTATACAAATAAAATCTCTTATATTCGTCCGATTTTTCACCCGAAAACGGAAATAAATGTCTCCGCGTGTATAGGGACGACTGCGTACGTATAAACACTGTGCTAGAGTGGTGGGGGTGGGGGATTCATATTAAAACGGAGTGAAATTTTAAAATTGTTATTCGTTCCAGCGATGTCGTATTGTGATGTTTATATAATATGCGTTGTTGGTTACCGCCAATTAATTTTTTTTCCGCGATAAGTGATAATATATTATAAATATTATAACTCGATGAGCCATATAGAGCCAAAGAACAAGTATAATATGTCTATATTATATTATTTTAACCGTAGTTTAGATGGTTCTAGACCAGTGGTCTTCAACCCCCGAGGCCCGCCCTGTCATAATATGCGGCCCTCGATCACATTATGCATTTAGCATGTATACATTTTCAAGTTCGATAAAATTATAACAGTTAAGCCATCGCTATCGGAAATATGTGCGATGAGATAAATTGGATTACCTACCAAGACATGGTTATTATTGTCTGTTAGTTCGTATAATCGAAAAAATAACACACTACTCACTTCCCGTGTTTGTCAAAATACAATGTCACTTCGACGGAAAGATACGCAAAAGCAATTTCTGATTTAAAAATCCAATTTCATTCGAGGTTCTTATAGAATTCAAATAGCTAATGAAAAATTGTTTAATTTGTTTTCAATTCCATTTTCATTATCAGTCGAAGATGAAAATATGCGAATGGAGATCATTGATTTACAGAACGATACAATATTAAAAGAAAAGCACAATGACGTTGAACTCTCGACTTTTTATTCGAAATATATTGACACATATCCTAATCTTCGAAACAACGCATTAAGAATGATGTCTCTTTTAGGCAGTACTTACACTTGTGAACACATTTTTTCACCTATGAAAATTGTCAAATCTAAAACTACAGCTCGGTTAACTGACATTCCCTTGGAAAATTCACTCAGGATCGCATCTAACCGACCAAATATCGAAAAATTAGTTAGTGAAAAACATTGTCGGTTTTCACATTAAAAATAAAATGAAAAATTTGTAATTAAAAAAGATGGGCAAGTGGATGTCGCTCTGCTGTACAGTAGGTTACAAGTGTTTCACTGTAAATGGATGATATTAAATTTGAATTCAACAATATAATATCATTGTATAAGAAAAACGATTCTGAGCGGAGACGGTATGTCAGTCTAGGTATAAGACATATTATATACAGATCTATGGTACTAAATCAAAATTTGACCTATAATAGGTACCTATAATAAATTCCAAATTAATCATATCACAATATCCATTAGGTACTTATAACGCGTTATACACCA
>WHPZ01590881.1:0-13954 GCA_016617965.1 Macrosiphum rosae
TTAAGTGTACTATTATGTATCTATGATAGGATCACGGTTTTTGTTGATGTATAACGCGTTATAAGTACCTAATGGATATTGTGATATGATTAATTTTGAATTTATTGTAGGTACCTTTATAGGTCAATTTTTTGTTTAATACCATAGATATGTATATAATATGTCTTATACATAGACTGACATACCGTCTCCGCTCAGAATCGTTTTTCCTATACAATGATATTATATCGTTGAATTCAAATTTAATATCATCCATTATACAGTGACCCACTTGTAACCTACTGTACAGCAGAGCGACACCCACTTGCCCACCTTTTTTAGACATTTTAAACTGTCTACTACTTTAGTTTTTTTATTTCGATAAGATATGAAAAAGATTTGCTCCAATGTATAGGCATCCAGACTTCAAGAATCTCAATAATAAAAAATTAACTAATAAATAGGAAGGTACGTTTAAGTAAATTAAAAATATATATATATCTAATTAATAACTATTATAAATTCAAAAACACCTTTTTTTATATAAATTGTAATTTTTATTATTTTTTCAAATACAGATATTTTTAGTTGCTTGTAAGTAAGTATTTTTAAATGCTCTTACAGTAATGAAACGTGATTCTCATAATGGCGTGAGTCAATGTCGAAAGCTGCCCCTTGTTTTATATGTGCTGTTTTTGGTGAAATTAGTTAAACCTACCGTAATTTTTTTCCAATACTAATTTCTTCTTTTGGGACATCATTGGAAGATATAAACTTTTCTGTACATAAACTGCACCGTTAACTAGCTTTATTTAACTACCTACCAATGACATTTTGTTATACGATTCTATACATTAATTAAGATCCAGCTGTTATGCTTATATACAAGGTATTTATACCTAATATAAAAATTATAAACACAGTAAACCTATGTAATCCATATACATTAATGCGCATATTTAGGTATTCTATATAGAATACTGGATAACGTATACATACATTAACGTTTATGGTTTACATATAATAATTAAATTACAGGAGATCCTGTTTTTTGTTATTGTGGAAAAATAATATTTCATGGTCATCTTCTAAATAAAACATAATAATTTGACATCGCCGAGTCAAGTGAATAGTATATAATATCGAATTTATACGATTCGATTACAGTTGTACAGTATCTACTACTCCACCATCGCTCATGCCTATCGTAGAAAATGTTATAAAATAAAAATATTAAAATGCGTGTACCCACATCAATTATTATTTAAATTTATTATTTTCGTCTTTAATCGTTTAATGTATTACGACCACGCTTATTATATGTACGGTACAAGTGTACAACACGCAGTGTCATTGTTAACAGCAGACATCATAGTGTATTATCGTTATTATTTTATTACACATAATAATATTTTGTTGAACGGATAAGCGAAAAGAACTGCGTGGTTAAACCACCGGCGTTTTCCGCATTAAATATTATTCAAGGTGTTCAACATTTGATCATCGAGGGTTTATACAAGACGGCCGGAGGGAGAAAATCCGCGATTAAAATTTGATATTAGCCGTCGTATAGGTAGGGAATTCGCTGCGGAGTAGATATAATATATTATGCTTGCGAAAAACATTGCTATAAAATATATCTGTTGATAACAATAATAATAATAGTAGCATACCTAAGTTAAACACTGCGCAATTATTATAATCATAGGCGCAAATCACCTAAAAATATCAGGGGGGCTTAAACACCAAAATTTTTTTGGAGGAAACAGACCCGTGAGGCGCTTTGCCCCTCACACACCCCAACAGTACCACTACATATATATTATGTTATAAATGTTCAATATGTTTAACAATTATTTCCCGGTTCCTTATTATATCATAATAATATCACAACAACAATAAATTATGATATTATATTATACCATAGCAGTTGAATATATCCAGATGTAAACTTGATAATATATTATATTATTAATTTATTAATACAAATAATAAAATAAATCTGTTTTTGAATTTTTAATAAATGTAATTAGGTATTATGGAAATATTAAGGTAGTAGTACTATAAGTTATAATCACGGGATTCGGGGTGCTAGCATTAAAATTCAGGGTGCTAAGCACCCTTAGCACCCCTGCGATTTGCGCCTATATTTATAATGCAGTAATAATATTATTCAAAACCGTTTAATTTTATCATTGAAAATTAAAAATTTGCATAGATATCTATATAAAATTAATTGGAAAAAAAACTTGAACCCTAGAATTGTTGTTACGTATCCTTAAAATAATTTTAAGCCAATGATTGAGATCGATGCATCTGGTTATGATTTTAGAGAACATTTCGGTTTTTTTATATCGGAAATGGTTGACATTGTGTTAGTAACTGAAGTTTTTTGCTTGTATACTTCCACTGACTTATTTATGTTCTGACAATAATTAGTAATTACAATTAATAATTAACAATTACAGAGATACGGGTATTATATTTAAGGACGGATGATATCCCGATTTAAATTCGGTGGATACCCGAATACTTATAACTAATTAAAATTTTTCCCATCATTGTATATATAGTCATGTCATCGTAGTCTTGTTCATCATGTATATGTTAAGATGTTAATAAACATAACATTAAAAAAAATAGGTAGTATTTTAACAAGTTATTTATGTATACATAAATAGGTGACAAATAGTTGTTCGGATCAAAAATATTCACTATAGACATTATTAAAAACCTATGAAGTACTACGGTACAAAAATCAGGTCAGTAATTTTGTTTTACATTAATTACCTAAACAGGATGTCCCGCGAGGATTTACCCATTGCGATATCTCCTAAGATAATAAATATATCATAAATCTGTTTTTTTTTATTGGACTCACAGAGACAAGTACTACACATATTTTATTTTTTAATTAAATTAAATTTTTTAGTAAAAAAGTTAAAAAATTATTTTTTTATTTTTTATTTTTGAAACAATTGAAGATAGCCATTCTATAGAGTATATTTTTGTGAAAATTTTGAACTTTTAACATTTTATTTTCATTAATCTCATGATTTTTAATGATTTTTTTAGTTTATTAGTAAAACGTCAATAAACTGGTTTTTGTCCGGGCGGCGAATCCCCCTCTACGGCTAATGGGTATATCCTCACGGGACACCCTGTATATGTATACGTCTATTCCGATATAACTGGTTGAATAATATATTAAATAATATGTTGCTTCTAACATAAGATGGTATGGATGTGTGGTTATTAACCATCGAGCTGAGAAATAAATAAGTTTATGTATTTATTTTTGAAGGGCACACCCAAATTCTAGTTATATTCTCTGCCAATATACATACAATGGCGTCGTTATTGATTTTATGAGCTCTTGGTATTCCCCTTCTCGCCCATATAATAAGGGACATAATATTTTCAGTGATTTTTAAAAAATATTTTTAGACACGTGTAATAGGTACATTTTTGTTGTGGGTTTTGAAGATGCCTTATGAGTATAATTTATTGTATAGTGTAATACTTGATGCGTGTGACGCATATAATATAATATGATAAATATCCCCATTAGTATACGATTATTTAACTTTCAATGTATAAACATGTGTTAGTTTTTAAGATTGTTGTTTAATTATTCACAACTGGTGAATTCAGTTAACGAAGAAGAAAAACGTTACATCACAAGTTCTGTTCTGTATCTTATATTAAACTAAATAATAAATTAACAGTAAACATTTGTTTCCTATATTTAAAGTATTTGTAAAATAGTGTTCGCTGGTGCAAAATATGAATCGGGATATTTTCGTAACTACACAAATGAGAGTGACAAACATAATATTAAGTAATAAGTATACTAGTAGTGTACGGATAACTAACAGTAGATATAATATTATATCACTCGTAATTTACTTTATAAGTTTATTTAAGCATATAAGTATAATATTTTATTTAATTAAATATGTTGTTAATATTCTTATTCATAAAAAACACCTATTCGAAGCCCCATTAACAAGAACACATTCTGGTCGTATTCCATCGTTTTGCTGACATATTATCATTTAAATTAACTACATTCCGTACGTTTTTATTGCAAGAAGCCAACGATGATATTACAACACGTGGTTCAACAAAAGACGCAGAGCCTTATAGGCTATTTAGCCTTATTTACTGTCTGGTCATACTAAATTCGATTGGCAGTATAAATGTATAATGATTAATGATGTTGTCACTTTGATTAAGCTTAGTTTCGTCTATGTAAAAAAAAAATAACGTTTCGTCCCCGTTAATTATTAAGGTAGAACATTTTGGACATAGAGAGAACGTTATTTAGCCATTGGTTCCCCGGTATTTTAAAACGTCAGTTTCACCAGCCACCCCCTCCCCCTGCTACAATTTTCAAATCTTTGATTTTTTCAGTCAAATTTAAATTTCTATTTTTTAAATATAAAATTTCAATTCTTCTTAAAAAAAAAATGAAATGTCAGTATAATTGTTAAATTTATGTTGGTAAATTACAATATAATTTGTATCATTAAAATTTAAATAAAATAAGTAAGCTATATAAAAATATAATAAATTTAGTATTTACAATATAAATACATTTAAATAATTAATTATGTTTTTAGATTTCAAACCAGTCACAATTTACTTTCCCCATGTCTCCAAAAAAAAAAATTGGAATTTTCACAAAATCACGGTTAAGGAGTTTATGAATACCTACAAATATACAACGCGACGATTTGATACATGCTTTTACCTCATCTGCCGGAGTAACCACTAACAACCATTCATATACCGATATACCTACAAATAATGCTAATTTCTACTAATAATTTTTAGCTATCCCGTCCGACGTTGTCCGTATACCAAAAATTTGTATAGTTTTACAAATATATTTGTAAAAAAAGTGTAAATACCATAAAAAAAGAATATTGATTTAAATATGATTTAAAATACCGAGGACCAAACGTCCTACCTTCATTATTTACGGGGACCAAATGTTCGTACTTCGTGGACTCATATTTTTAATACGGAAAAAACGTCCTCGATTCATTATGTGAATAGGTTACGTTATAATAGGTACCTACGTATAGAAACCATTTAAAACGGAAAATTGGGTTTTTCTTAAGTAGTTCATCATGATGATAATTATATTACAACGGTATTATTATCACGTCGATATCATGTATAATTACGTATGTACTATCGTAGATAAATTTTAAACTAGCCAGAGGATCAGAATTAGCTTTGATAAAAATATATTAAAATAAAAACTCTCATCGGATGCTTCACGGCTCACAAATGTGAAATGTTAATAGGTAATAGGTATAATAGTAAATTGTCGGGTTCGAGGGGCGTGTAGTAGAAATGCAATGCTGATGACCTTCCGCAGTGGACAGTGGTCTGAGGTTAGTAACCGTAAGTTAGAGTGTTGAGCGACTTTCAGATATATGTGTATAATATATATCGATATTTAGGTAATAGCGGTACGCATCTTATTCGCTGAACGTGTTTGATGCAGTGGCGTATGTATGGTAAATAAATAAATAAATACAAAGCGACTCACCAAGCATGCTCACCCCTCATTCCCCTTTAAATTATACGTTTATTAAAATTCTGATTTTTTTAGTTAAATATCATATTTTAAATTACTTAGATTATAATAATATAAATATAAAGATTATGAATGTTATGCCATTTAAGGATTCTACATTAGTATTTTTTTTAAATGATAACCATTATTTTTCACTATAAATTATTAAGCAGATCTTTGAAAAATGTTTATGTATTTAAATTTAAATTAAAACGAGTAGTTGTTAAGTTACTTAACTAATTGTATACAGAAAATATTACTTTAATAATAGTCCATAATAATTGGTTTAAAATATATGGGAGCTACCTATAATGATTTGAAAACTATTAATTATTAATAGCTTATTAACATTTTATAAAAATGGTCTGTCTGGAGACTAGGTGTGGTTTTCTTTTTTTTTTTTTGGGGGGGGGGAAGGGAAGCNTGGGGGGGGGGGAAGGGAAGCTAATATAATTATAAAAACCACACAAGCATTTGGGAGTTTACCAATTGCGCTCTAGATATTTTTGGGTCAATAGACCAATTGCTCTCAAAAAATTTTACACTACCTAAGGAAAAGTTATTAGTTAGTTATTAATTATAATCATATAATAAATTATTATACTAACCGATTTTTTGCGAGTATTAATGTATAATACATAATATAATATAAATAAATAAACAATTTTTTTCTTCTTATTTAATAAGTTATACTTTTTGATCGTCAATTATATTAGAATGTATGATAATGATAACTTGTTTTCGTCTATCACTCAAATGCATACTTCCGTGATCAAATGTCCGTAATAATAATAACGTTTCATAAAATTCCCGATACCGTTATATAATGTATATTATAACCGCAGTCACTCCAACCAGTAATAAATTGATCAATAAATAATTTTTTTAATTTTCAAGCATTTTAGTGTGTTTATGTTGATGTTGATGGAATTAGATTGAAAAACAATATTTTTAAGTATGAAGGTAGCCAGGGAAATTTGAATACAAGCACAATTGGTATATTGACATTAAAATATAAAGAGCGCAATCGGTATGACTAACCGTAAAATATAAGAGGCGCAATTGGTACACTGACCGTAGAATACAAATTTTGTTTTGGCACAATTGGTCCATGCCCAAGCATTTACCCCATTCCCTCTCTGCTCACTGTAAATTTAATAAAATTAAGACTAAAATTGTAAATATTTATTTCAAAACTAATTTATATCTTAGGCATTATTTGTAAATTATAGTTTCATAGATTAAAAGAACTCATGAAAATAATAGTTGGCCAGATACTACAACTTTCAATCACCAATGGAAATATCAGGGTACATTTGGGTATACGTGATTTTTAATCATTTTTTGTGTGAATAATCTCAAAATCCAAGTATAATACATCAATGGCAATAAACATTTGTGTATCCAGCTACTACATATTTCCTGCAATTTTAGAAACCGATGCAACTGTTTAAGTAAACGAGTTGTTTTGAAATGAGTAAAAAATAACTATATAGCCATATAGGTATCGTTAATGTATACCCACTTAGTGTAAAGGTACACATTAAGTTTGGCTTTCTTAACATACGCAATACGCAGCTAGGCGGGGCCAAAATCAATCAAACAAATCGTTGGTTTTAAAAATATAATTAGAATTTTATTACGGTTTTAGTTTTATCAGGATTAAAATCGTACACTCTTTGGGATGCTTTTTAGTTTCTATCAATTTATATCGATTATTACTGTTGACCGCGGCGTGTCGAAATAATGACATACCACCCATGTATAGTATTATTATGTATAATTATGTACAGCCTTAGTCTTTCCCAGACCCTTCGGGGTCGTTTGTCGTCCCGAATGTGTTACAAGGGCGATTCAAGTCGTATAATATTATTATTATTATTATACGCAGGTATATTTTTTATTGTAACACGCACACTGCTGGTATCATATCATAATGTATGGGAGTTTGGAAACCACACAGATTTTCCCACATTGCGAGTACGTTAGCCCATGCCGAGAAGAAAGCGAACATAATAAGAGGGAACTAATGGAGTTGCCGCCGGTGGAAAACGCGCACGGGCGTTATAAGGAGTCGACGGCAGCGCGACGGTTCGTATCGGTGGCGACCTTCGGAGGACGCGATATGACTGAATTATTATTATTATTATTATTATAATGTTGTACCGCCGCTCAATTCGTCACACGGTCCACAGTCATAATGTCTTATTATTACAATTTACAATATTGAATAAACTATTTAAGTGCAGTAGGTATATAGGTATACTATAATTTGTTATTATATATAGTCATAATATGATATAGATTATATTCACATTCATATATAACCCATGTATACCTATTATGTAATTGCCAATGCCGTCTGCACCGTACAGGTTAGGCATACAATATAAATATATCCAATAATAATATATGACGTGGCGTGTGCTAAACTCACAAATTATCTGTGCAGGCATTATGGAATAATCTCGAATTGGTTTTATGCAACAGTGACGATAGCGTGGAGTCTCGGTGTCGGATCCACAAACTGGGTAAAGGATATATGGTTTTAGCCTTTAGGTTTGATCATAAATCGATAACTTTCGGAAATTTAATACGTGCCTAGTATCTGTAATAAAGATTTCCCACCCCCACACATAAATGCAGAAATAACAAAAGTAAACCCATACCGTCATAATCTACCTTAATCAGGTGGAATAACGATAAAATATTAACAAAAAAAAATGTATATTTAATACATGTATATGTGAACAATTAACGGATATAAAAATGTCAAACATTTTGACTAAAAGTATAATAAAAAAAATGCGGGCAAGTGTCACTCTGCAGTACAGTAGGTTACAAGTGGATCACTGTAATAGATGGTGTTAAATTCGAATTCAATGATATAAAATCATTGTACAAGAAAAACGATTCTGAGCGAAGACTGTCAGTCGGCGTCAGCCTGTGATATTACTAAGTATATTTGATGATATTATTGTGAATAAAATAATTTAAATTTTATTTATATAATATGACCTACTTACCAGGAGCCTTGTTGTATAACATTTTCACGCTTTTTGACCCCAAAAATTGTTTTTCCCGGTGCTTTTGAAAACTACTGGTAATTTTAAATATTGACCCCCCCAATGCACCAACTAGATTTACTTTCCCATCGTATAAGATACTGAAGTTGAAAATCGAAGCATTATTTCGACTACTTATCTTAGACATAGGCATAAATAAAAAAAAACTCACACCAATGTAAAATCAATACATTCATCGCTCCATTTAGAATCTAAAATGTAGCATGTTACTAGATATAATTAATGGATGAAGAATTATAGATTGATTTTTAACATATACCTACATATTATTATATATATATTTTTTGTTTTACGTCTAAACAAATTGGTTGGATAAAAAAAGTTGTATCCAACATTCTAGCCCAAAAACATATCCATGTTAAGGGTTAGAACACGATTGCAAAATGGATTTTCGACCTTTTTGAATAACACGATTTCGAACATGTTTACCAGCTAACTTTCATGCAAAGTTACCCCATTGATTTGTTACTAATTACAAAATAGTATAATATTAAAATAAATGTAAGTATTTTTTATAAATTAATAAATTAAATTTATTTACTGATAACGCAGGGCTCGTAAGTGCATGCCCTAAAAATTGTCTGAATAAGCATGCATTTATGCAATAAAAATTGGCAAAATATGCATTGAAATATGCCTTAAAAAGTTAAAAAATATGCACTAAATATCTAAAATTATGCACTTAAACTAATCATAAACAATTTTTGAAATAACATGAATTATCCATTAATTTTTTTATAGTTCTATTTTATTTTTTACGTCACAATTAAAACAAATAGATTTAAAATAGATTATAAACGATCGCGTTTTTTTTCGTCAAATGTTGATTTTTTCATATTATAAAAAAAATGCATATTGATATAATAATATGAATAGGAATATCAAAATCATGTATAATATGCCCGAAAAAATAGAAACATGCATAAATATGCCAAATATAGACAAAAATCTCTAAATATGCAAATCATGCAAAATAATACTGCACATATTTAACCTTGTTACCTTGAAATGGATTTCTATGTCGTATACTGTATAGCATTAAATACAACTTAGCAAGATTTATATGCAATTTCATGAACTTACGAGCCTTGCAGTGATGTATTAACAATAAATTATTTATAAATTACATAATTTTTCAAACACTATTAAATACACTATTTAGGTAACTTAATAAGATTTTTCAATAATGATACAAAATTGCTATTATTTAAAAAAAAAAATTAATTATTCGTCAGTATACCTATAGGATTCATTTAAACTGTTTTTCCTATTTACTTATGTCCAGTTAATTTTATTGGCAATACAATTTTTATTTGAACATTTCTATTTCATTATTTCGTCTCTGCTTTAGATAGAATATAATATTTTGAATTATTTAATTATATTATTTCTTTTCTACGTTCAGAAGTATAATAACTTTAATGTTTTCCATTATAAACATTATAACACGCTAAACACTATACCTATTACGCTATTACAATAATAATGTACAGCTCTCCACCAAACAACTAAATTTTAATACGGCTTATCCTAAAATTAAGACTATATATAGGAAATATTATTAATAATTTACAGTAGAAAATCAGCTCGATATATAAACTGTGATATCGTATTTAATATCTTCATCGCTATTTTACAAGTATACAACGATATGAAAAAATTAAGATAAACTAAAACTTTTTTTTCCGACGTTTTTTTAAACTACTGAGAATTTTAAATTATGACCTGTCGAGTATACCAACTTGATTTACATTCCCAACAGAAAAGATACTAAAGAGGAAATACGTATTGTGCATTATTTCGACCAACTGTCGTGTAAACAGAACCACAATAAAAAAAATCAAATCATTGTAAAATCTATTCATTTACTGCTCCTCTCAGTAATTAAAAGTATAACATTTTTTATTGCACCCCCACGTAGCTTTTCTTCGTTTATTGAAATTATAACAATTAACAATAAATATATCGTTTGGAAGTTAAATTTTTTTCAAAATTTTCAAACATAAAAAAAGTAAATTTTTCAAAAAAAAAAGCTCCACGGTGTCTCGAAAATATTGTATATAATTTGTATTTTGATTATAAGTGTGTTTCTCAACAGATAATTTTAGTTCGATTTATTTGAAACTAGAGCGATAGTATTTTTGGTATTGAAAAATTTAAAAGGAAGTTAGCAGTACACAATTTATCATGAAATGGTAACAAATCCCTTTTATAACTATCCCGTTATCACCATGCATGGCTCTAATAAATTCCCAAAACTGTCCAACAAAATATAACAATGTCTAACAAGTGTATTTTAACATTGTTGATAGGTTTTTGAAAAGTTCTGCAGCTAACATTTCAATGCCAAATTCCCCCGCTTGATTCGTATAAAAGTATAATTGTATAAGACTAATACGTCCTGCAAATAGCATTTTAAACACAATAAATACAATTATTAAAAAATCACACATAAAACCTTACCTATAAAAACTCTAAATGTTAGGTAGGTATAATAGGTATTCCAACTAATATTTTTATTTTTGTTACTATATTGATTTATATTTTTCGTCATCGTATAATATGCATAATGCATTTATAGGTATCCAGATGAAAATCCCACTCACTATAGTCACTTCTATAAGCCACGTTAAACGATTACATTAATTATTTCATATAACCCTTCTCGTGTGAGTAAATACCACCTGACTAAGTGAAAGGACTAGCTTAAGAGAGAATACTATATACTATTTTTTTTTTTGAACACTATATTTTTGAAGCCATAATATTATAAGTTATAACTGTGTGGATAAACGTGTTGTGAAGGTGGTATAGGTATTGGATTCGATTATATGGCACTATAACAAGGTACTAATTGCTTACCATGACAAAAATTTCTTCCCTGAAATTGCTCCCAGGTTTTTATTTGGATGTTGGAAGAGTTAAAATTAATTTTATAGTATTATAATATAAGTTTCCAAATTCAAAATGTACGTTATAATTATGTTTTATTTTGGTATACTTTAATATTATAGTCAAAAATTACTAAACAATATTGTTCCTCGTATTTTTTATTTTATATTAATTAACTCCAATCAGCTTTTATAACAGTATTGACAAAAGTGTTTTAACCTGAAAAAATATTAAAGATACAATAAATATACGTAAAAATATAATAAGAGTACAAATGATGTGTTAAAAATATATATAATAAAAAATAAGTGTGTTTAGGTACGAAATTATTGGTACTTATTAAATATGAATATCATTCTTATTAAGGGTGCATTATTTGAAAAATCAATCAATGCTTGAATAAAATGACAGCTAGAAGTAATGTGACGTTCAAAAAGTGACTTGAATTTAAATAAATCATTAATGATCATGTAATCATGAGAAGGAAGAAGATGGCGCATTGAAGATGTTCTCTGTAGTTTTGGTTATAATATTGCTATATTTTTACATATTGTTATATATTGCACTCTATAAATTCTCTGCTGAGAGATGTTACTAATTGTGTAAGGATACCAGACAATAGCTCCGTACTCCAAGAGTTATCTTATATGGGAGTTTTAGAGTATAGAAAGGCTTGTTAGGTTATCAAAATTTGAAAAGTGTACTTACCAGCGACAAAGTCAATATGTGGACCAAATTCTAGTGATGTGGTTTTCCACATGATTCAAGTGGTTATCCGTTTAAACAATAATCAAACAATAAAGGAGTATTTGGTTATTGTACGTGGTTTAGAGTAGACAGAGGAGAAATATGTATTTATGTTTGAATAATAAAATTAATTCTTTGAATATTATCAGAAGGTTGTTTTGTCATCTGGATATGATGTATTAGGCCCAAAGGTCATATCGTCCCATATATCGGACATAATTTTTTAAATGTAGATCTTAGCATAGGAAACTCACTCGTATGAGAGATTTTTTTGCTTGTAGAAGCATACACATGCAACTCGTTTGTTTAATATGTTGCAGTGGGAACTTACCAAATCCATTTTTTTCAGGCAGATAAATTGTGATCAGTTTTTGTTTTGGGTGTACATACGAATTGCGTTTCAAATAAATTATATATTATAAAAATTAAATTTTCTATAACATTTACTTGTACTTAAAATAAAAATAAGAAGAATCGAGGAATCGCCTTAAGCAAAATATAAACACGTACAAGACCACTTATGTCAATTTTAAACATATTTAATGTTTTTTGTGCGCTCAATCAAGAATATTATAAGAAAAAAGAACGTTCTTGATTTGTGTGTGTGCACTGCGTTTCCACATCGAAAGGAACGAATTTGAAGTATACCGAAAATTGTTCCGATTTATAGGCGTTTTTTGTGTTTTTCGCGTAACGATTATTATTAGCCCACGCAATACACAGCGTGTAACCGTAAATATACATTATCAATTATTTTCTATAATTGACGTGTACCTACCAGACTACCAGAATGTCCGGCGCTGGCTGCACGAAACACTTGACCTGGAAACCTTGGTCTACATCAGTGGTGTGTTTTCCGCTACACTTGTAATATTATATGTACCCATTGTACCCACCTATAATTGTATAACATTATAGTTCACAATGTATATAGACATATAGTATATATTATATGTAGGTATAGGTACTAGGTACCCTATCTCGTGTACGCTCGAGTGCGTAGTCCTGTGTTATATTATTCCTATGTGTGCCACTATATATTATACATAATACAATATTATAAAGCTAGATACCCATTATTATTGTAGAGAGTACAGAAACACACACTTGCAGCAAGTCGTGTTCGAACAACTCCGTTTGGTCACAGAATCGCAATGTTCGATATGACCCAATATATATTATAAGTCATATTATATTATAGGTCTAAAACCTATGTACAATATAATAATAATATATTTGTATTTGTGGTCAGTCAAGTGTACTGCAGAACGTTATGGTTATAACCATATCTTAGGCTGAATTAATTTCGTAATCCTGGTATAATACTTACATGGTTACATTGGAATTGCGTAAACAAGTGGCGGATCCAGAGGTGGGTCATTATTGGTCATTATTGGTTCTTATTGAATTGCATATTGAATTGGTAATTATTAGTTTTTAGTAATTTACAATAGTTACAAGTAGTACCTACAATAAGTACACCGAGTAATAATTTTGTTGTTAATTTATTGTATGTATAATAATGCTGATACGCAGTGATACCCTTATAAGACTAAATTATATTATTATGTAGGTAATTATGTATAATGTATATGCATTTTTTGAAAAACTATAGGTAGGTACGTACCTACGTGTTATTTAACGCGCAACTAGGTTT
>WHPZ01590882.1:0-22703 GCA_016617965.1 Macrosiphum rosae
ATTATTACCAAGTATAATATATCGTATGATATTATTGTGATTATAGTAATTTATTTTAAAGTAAGTTATAAGCTATAATTGTGAGCTAGACATTTTTTATTGACGACAGTTGAAAAAAAAAACGAATACATTTTCTTGTGCCTATATAAAAAAAAATAGCTCAAAAAGAATCAAAATTGAAAATGTCATGTTGTATGAAAAATGCCAATGTGATAAACATATTATTTTTATTTATCTACGGTTATTTTTTTTTTAGAATCATACCAAAAGTAAAATCGATTGCATTATTAATTGAATAAAATTGAATTTTATGTTTGTTTTTCGGACGCTTTTGAAAACTATCGGGAATTGTTTACCTTTGACCTCCCAAAATACCAACCAGATTCGGTTTCCTATCAGAAAAGACGCTGATCTAGAAAATCTAAATATTTGTGCTGCCACCAAAAAGGTGAATGACAAACAAAAAGAAAAGCTTCGCTCAGAATCTAAAACGTTGATACATAAATACAATATATAATATTATGTACGTACAATGTCCGACAGGGCAATGTGCAACCATGTTTTCGATTTTTGTTAATTAAACACTACCTATATTATAATCGATTACTTTTTTCTTTTTTATGATATTATTAAAATATGATTTTGTATAGCAGTGTTCTTTTGGTTTGGCTCAACTTGAAATAAAAAATTAAACCATCATCGGTTTTCGCCGCTATCGCTTTTTAAAGTTCTGACATAAAAGTAAAATATTATCAACTTTCAGTAGAGTGTATCCAAATATAGTTACGTCACTTTTGAAGTTTATGTAGCTGGTCGCGATGCGTATACGAGGACGAACACGGTGAAAAACCGTGGACCTAATCTGCATATTTTATAATATTTTAATCTACAATATGACGTCAATAATACAGGCGCCGGTGTTCAAAAAACCGTCTGTGACATCGGAACTAAAAGATTATTAAAATGTATAAAATGCCAACTCATCTCTTGAATGCCAAATATCTTACACCATAAAAGATACGTCTTATTTTGTGTTTTTTTTTTAATATTACATAATATTATCTCACATTTAATACTCATATATTGCCCCGCTACCATAAACAGCTTTTACAGTGGACTTTTTTCGATTTGAATAAGTACCACATTTATAGTACCACCCTCTTATTTTAACTAAGACATTAGTCACTACAAAACTATTTTTCTAAATGTTCAAAATAGTTATTACTTTTTTTTAAGCAATCAAATATTTTTATTAAAATCAAATAAAAAGATTACCTAATTAAGACCAGTTAGGTTTTTGATATTATGAGAATAATAAATTATATTATATAGGTAGTTATTATATGTTAGCAAAAAACTTTAAGGAATTCATAATTTGTCGAAATCAATCTTGTTGTAATGCAAATTTTTGTACGACAATCCGTAAAAATAAATCTACTTATCATTAATCTAATTACATATAATATCATATTGTATTTAGTGGAGTTTTCAGTATACAATCTAAAATTAGTATATCAACAAATTTTTCAACATTTCATTGACATAGACGTGTAATATATTTTTTGCTAATACAGCATTTACTAATATTATTGTCTACTATTATTCTCGAAAAAAGAAAAACGTTTACCTTCCCTAATACTTGAGTCTTTTTTTACTCAATCGTTATAATATATTTAATATATATTTTGTTAAACCGTTTAAATAATTGTTCAATAAACTAAGAAGAAAAAAATAGCAAGTATAAAAAATTGAATTGCACAAACATTTTATTTCTATTTCAAACTTGTGCCGAAAATGTCTTACAAAATATACCAGTTGAAATGACCAAATTCAACTGCTGAGATGTGACCAAGATAATCTTCTAAGGTGGCGCCTTTGGGACGTATATAATAGCGTGCATATATAGCCTATATAATAATAATATTATGATTTTGGTAGGTAAATCTACTGAACCCACAGTGTTAGTATAACTTGTGATTTCATTTCTAACGATCGCTTTACAAAAAAAAAAAAAAAAAACCACGATCCGAGATCGAGCCAACTTTTTAGCGATGCTTGTTTTTCCTCATCGCTGACGTTTGCTTATTGTTTTTCACAGATCAGGGTGTGACAGACGTGAAAATATTCAACTCGGGACTGGCTTACGACGCGGACGGTATGACGTACGGCCAAATAGCCCTGGCCACGTGCTTCGTCATATTTTGCAGCATGTTGGCCATTATGTTGTACTACAACAACGACTGGTAAAACGCAATCGTATATTATTATGTTTTTATGTCTCGTGCCAGTAATATAGGTACTAACGATTTCCAATGGACAAACCAGCAATGGATCAAACCCGTAAACGGTCGTGTCAGTTGTCGGAATAATAACACGAATGAGTAGGTTCCAGCGTGGTCGCGCGTCCCATTAAAAAAAAAAAACACTTCGCAGGTTTATGATGGTCGGCGGCGTCTCTCGAACTTTGGGATACCTTTGCAAGGATCGCTAACGTGCATTATATTATTATTATTATTATTATACACCGTATTCAATTCTCGGTTTCAAATGTCATGTATATTATTATGACGGTAAAAAAAAAAGTAATATATTCAGTTTTATCGATATATACGACTCTTTATGACGTGCCTACCGGATACGGATGGCGGGATGTACAATAATGTACGTACCTGATATTATATGTATTTTTTTTCTGTTGTTGTTAACGCATCGGAAAATGTTTAGAACTATCGAATTCATACGGTTAGATATTACTCGATTGTTTTTTCAACTAAAACGTAGGTATCTATCTTTTATCCGTCGTACTGCGATACAACAATAATAGCGATGCGATAAGAAATCTGAAACAATATTATTGATCTAAATTTTTCAAAATTGTACTCTTATTTATTCCGCCTTTGATTTTAAAGTGAATATGATTTTTTAAGAATAAATATAATCCGTGGTTATTCTTGATATTATAGAATTATTGGAAAAAAAAAATACTGAAATAAGATCTCAGTAAACTTACAAAAAAAATAAGCTTTATAGCTTTATCGCTTTATATTATTATGATCAATAATTATGGACAAAAATGTTCAAGGTTTTTTGCGACGAATATTGGGTATTTGTCGACTATTCGCTGGCTGGAGTCCATTCTCTTCTATATTACCTTACTACAGTAAATACAGACTGGTACAGACACACACACAACAATGATAATTTAGTTACTACGCACATTGAATTTACATTATGTCTGTGATATCATATAATTTCCTATATTGAACTCCTTCAAAACGATCGATAATCGAATTACGGTAAACCTTGGTCGTATACGAGCGTCTATTGGAAACTTTTATCGTCCGAGTGTGTTGTGGAGGGGAAATTTAAATCGATGGAGTGAAACACATAGTATATATTAAACTAAAAGGTAGGTACACTGATATACTAGAGACAGTTTTTAGTGACACTTTAGCTCCTTATATTATAAACGTAGTTGCGGCATTTCGATTTAATTGATTTTTTGGATCATCGTTAAAAAAGTTACGATTTTGTCTTATCGTCAACTAACACTTGCAAGCATACTGTACTATCAGATGAGACAGAGAATGATGACTGGTGGTGGGTGTGGGTTGTGAGTGGGTGCGCGTTTACTAACTTGTGTCATATTTATATATATATATATATATATATACTTCCCGCTTGCTTTGAAACGGTTCGGCGCCACATAGTCGCTATAAAAATCTGGTAAATATTTGGTCATAAATATAAGTCACAAAGGTCGAGAAAAGCCGGCTTAATGGTTTATAAAGTGTATAAATATGCATTATGCGTCGTATATGTACAGGATTATTTATAGAAGAAATTCGAGCGTAATCCAAGAAATGTCTTATAAAATACGAAAAATGTTTTGGTTTTTAAGAACACATACTGTTTTACGCGTTTGTCTACACAACTACCAGCAGGTATTTGGTTTTAAAATAAATTGTGTTTTCTTAGATAATGACTGTTTTACTTTAAAATAATCACCCTGTATACCTAATATTATATCTATCTAATCTGTAGTATAATAATATATGACTATGAACTGTAACACACAAACAATCGTCTTTTCTTGGACAGGAAATCACTATTGTCCGGCTCCGGGTCTAGTGCTGGCGCTGTTTTCGTCAAATTCAAAAACGATACCAACGAAGCTGTGGAACTGATCGACGAAGACGTCCGATTGCAGCGTAAGACTTCGTTCGACAACCCCACTTACGGAGCCGTGGAGAGTATGAACAAATCGCAGGTATAAAAGCGCATTATATAGAATAATAATAATGTACTCAACTACAATGACCGCGGATCTAGGATTTGTAGACGGGTGGTAGGGGGCGCATTTATTAAAAAAAAAAAAATATATTAAATACATATTTATAAAAAACACCCATATATTATAACAGTTACCAGTAAAAATAATTATATATTGTTAACTATAACGTACAATACGACGTGTATAATAAGTGTACGTACTTTATGAACATATATAAGTCTGCAATCGTCAACCTATGATTTGGTATCAAAATTAACAAAAACGATATTTTTGGGGACGTTCCGCCTCGTGCGCTAGTTGTATTATAATTTATAGCCTTTCAGATAAAAATGTTTCGGTAAAGAATCATTCCGCTTTAAACTCAAAAACTAATATGCCCACCAATTATACGTCTGCTGTGATACAAATAAGCTTTACTGCAGTTCACGGTGTCTCCCCCCCCCACCATAATCGAGGGAAAATTATTCACCGTGGAGTCTTATAAACGTGTAAATCATAGGTAATATTATATTTTTTTATAAAATGATCATATTATAGTAATAAAAAAACATTATATTACAATATTAATTATGTAGTTATGTATCGCTCACCAGTTACCACCCTCGTATATTTCGTTTTCAGGCGTTCAGGAAAATGCATTCGTATTCGGATCTATCTGTTTTGACGACGCCGAGTGACGCGATGGATGTTGAACTGCAAGAAACCGCAGGCGAACAAAAGTCATGATATTGCTATGAATCCGCCAAAATGTGTGTGTACGTTTGTTAATAATAATTATCGGTTTATTTGTGTGCACAACAGATCGTAATATTGTTATTATATTCCTATATATGTTTATAATTTAATCCATCCGAATGGAATACGAATCTGCAGACTCGTGTCGTGTTTGACCATGACTGTCGCCGCAGTAGGTATAAGCGATTATTCAAAATAAAACTTTTCATATTATTCAAATCGTGTGGAAACGATTATATTATTTTCATCGCAAGTAATAATAATATTGTTCCTACACAATATCACACACCGACAGCGGTCGGCTCTATTCTAACAATTATGCGTTTGCACGTGTATCTATCAGATCACAATTTTTAATTTGTTTTCCGTGGACCAAAAGTCACCCCGTAATAACTTAATAGCCCGTGGCCTAATGGTTTAATGTTTTATTATACACATTCGTTGCTACAATATATATCGATCGTACAGACGTGATTACCCCGAGGAACTCGGCGCAAGTATATTCCGATGTACGGACAGAAAAACCATAAATTACGACGACAGCGTAACAACAACAGCAACAATAACACAATGTATACACGATATTATATTTAGCAAAGTTGACACTGCGAAACTACGACATCGGCTTTGACGATTAAGTCGTGTAAGAACAGTAATTGATATATTATGATAATATCGTACTAAACCTCTGCGAAATAATGCAAAGATCACGAGCTCTATGCTAGGACACTCGAGTGGTTTTCTCCTCAGCTCAGAGTTATAAAATTAATGATAAGTCGAAACTCTTAAGTAGGTAGGAATATTAATATAGGTTACGACCAAATACGCCAAAGCGGTGATGTCTGCAGAGGCTTATAGCTTTACCCAAACTATAAGTAATTTTGTTGTTTTTCGCCATACATATTAATATATATTTTTATAATTGTATAAATATTGTATTAAATACTCCGTTTCATCTCGAATAAGGTTAGGTTATAGGTTGAGGTTAAACATTTTTGTAATATTAAAATACTCTATTGATAATTGTATTTACTTATGTAGCTATATTTACAGTTACAGTCGAATATTATATTATGCAGATGAATTACAAAATACAACTTACTTAACAAATTTAAAAACATAAAATATATTTGGTAATACTGCTTATTACGTACTTACATCTGCAGATAGTCTAAACGTTATAAAATAAAAGTTAGGATAAGACTTATTTTGTTTTATAATCTATTACATAATATACAAACTTATAAAATACATAGGTATAACAAGAGTTGAATAAATTCAATATTAGCAATTTCAAATATATATTTAATAAGTAGTAACAAATATTTCAATCGTTACTTTCTATCAAGGCTTAAATAAAAAAAAATATTACCGTTTACGGTTGTGTAGACATTAAACGTTATGACCGAATGAATGTTTAACGTTATAAAGAATTTAAACCAGGGAAGGAAAACGTTTTTAAAAAACGTTATTAAACGGGAAAAAACAAAAAACGAAAATAATTAATAAAACAAAAACAAAAAACAACTGAAAAACGATTACAAAAAATCCCAAAAACCGAAAAAAAATCTATAACGAAATCAAAAACGAAAACGAAAATAAATTATGGTATTATACATTATTATATTTATAGTACGAAAAAAAAATTTAACTTAAGTGTACTTTTTAATCATTACCAATAATGCACTTATAAAAATTTAAATACCTATTGAGAAGAATTAATTTTAATTTTCAACTTGTAAGTGTATTTCTAAATTGTCGTTACCTACTATTTTTAAAAAAAAAAAAACAATATTATCAAAAACTTTATTTGGAAACAATAGGAAAATAACGTTTTTAAAAACGTTAGTCAAATTAATATAAAAAATTACGATTTTAAAAACTTTAATCAAAAACAATATTGAAAAATGACGTTTTTAAAAACATTAATCAAAAACGTTTAAAAACGTTAAACAAAAACGATATTTTTTAGATCAATAAACAAAAACGAAAACGATAAAATTAAAAACGTCTTGCATCCCTGATTTAAACGTTATTCAACTTAAGCGTTTAAACGTCTTACAAACTTCAACGTTATGAAGCGTTAGAATCTGATGGATATAGGTATAGCTTGTTTCCCAAACAAAACAGAGTAATTGAAAAATTTAATATTACAAAAGTAATCTTAATATATATTTTACTGATAGTTATAATTGTTAAATATTTTTTTTTCCAGGCAATTTTATGTTTCATTCGTTTATCGTTTAATGGTACGTTAACTGTTATTCGTTTCAATCGTTTATAGTACACCGATATGTTATCAGTTATTGATTTCAATCGTTTTTGAATTGTATAACGTTATGCTCATAACGATAGAAAAACGTTTTGAAGCCCTGTTTTCTATATAGATTTTAAAAAGTGTAATTAAGAAACAAAAAGTATCAAACGTACTTTATATTTGTGGTTCATTATTTTATTTAGTCGAAAGCTTAATTTAAAAGTTTTAACCCTAGATACACACGCAAAACGCTGACTCGTCAATCATAAGAAAAACAATTTATTTTAACACTAACAAGGAACTCGAGTAGGCAAACATTTCGTGCGTGACGTAAATCGTTAGCAAAGAATCAGGCGGAATATTATCGGTAATAAATCTATTAAAACGCATTATTTATTTAAACAAATAAATACTTAATAATAATATTATTATGTACATATAATATTTTGCAATAAATACTTAATAATAATATTATGAATAAATTAATTCATACCTATTATACAATCGTCTCAGTTCCAAATAAATTCAAACATTTATTATTTTTAATTCTATGTATTTTTATTCTTTGATATTAATTATTAGGTGATAAATATTTAATTTATTTTGATAAATATTATTATTTATTTATATTTTATTTTTAATTTCTGAAAGGAGCAATGAATGTATTGATTTTACAATGATGTGTGTTATTTTTTTTTAGGAAAGTGAATCAAATTGATACATTATGGGACAAGAGTAAAGAATTCCCAATATTTTTTAAGTAATTGAGAAAAACAAAAAAAAATAGGGGGAAACGGGATTATTATGCAGTTTCTTACAAAATAGGTTTTCTTATTTTGATCTTCATAGTAATTTAAAAATCAATAAACTCAGTTAATTGACATTTTCGACAAAATATGTTTTATACCAAAGTATTTCGGAACGGTAAATTGTACTGGAATCAAACTTTAATAATTTATGTTAATAAATTTTCTCTTACTTAACATTTCTAGTAGAAAAACAATACCTAGTCAATATTATTTTGATAAATTATTAAATTGTCATGTTAGTTGTTTGATTGGTTAACGAAATCCATTTTAAAATTATTTTCCGGGCTTGGTGGAGACTAATTTTGATAAATATGTTGTTGTTTTCCTGCCCCCCCCTCCCCCAGAAAATTGTTGTTATTACATATCGCTAATTGAATTGCATTACAAACGTATGTCGTAGTGTGCTGACTATGTTGTGTGACGTGTGTGGTTTTCTAATAACAAAAAAATAGTGTGGGTATTGAAACTATATGGTGGTTGACCGAGGAGGAGTGGTACGATTTTTCCGCTAACAATTGATATTTAAACCAAGAATAACGATTTAAATTAATTTAGTTGTAGCCTGTAGGTAATTCTAAGATATTATTCGCGGGGTCTTGAAACTTTTACGTATATTTTTTTATTTTATTGACATTTTCAAAACATTTAGATTCGTTTTAACTTTTAAGTTATTGCCTATATATTTATTATATACCAGGAACCTATTCACCTTGTTCATATACCATACCTATTATAATGATTAAATATAATAATTGCCATGATTTTGGCAAAATTAAATCAGCCTATCATATTACTAATAGTAAAATACATTTAAACGTATACATAATAGTAGTATACATATATCATAAAATATACTTAGTGTCTATAGTGATCCTATAGGAGCAGACCTCGATGAGTCTTCGCTCAGAATCGTTTTTTGTATTCAATCATTTAATTTAAATTTAACACATACTATACAGTTCACAGTGACTTACTCACTTACTTAATGACGAAATACACTCGACACTGTCCTGGACTGTACAGCAGAGTGGTTACCTGATTTCCCCATTTTTATTAAAATCGTTATTGTTGTTTACTATAAGCACATTGTGATGAACATCGCATCTCGGCCAATCGACATTCGTGTATCATATTATTATAATATATATATCCACTCAAGACACAGGCAGACAGAATCGAAGACAGTAAAACAAAATTGGTTATTTTTTGTCTGATTTATTTATCAATACTTAATAGATTCCATCTAAATAATTGTAAATATAGTAAACGGCAACCCTAATGATTGACTAACCTCCAAAATTCCGTTCAGTACTTCAGAGCTTATAGGTACCTATATTATTTTATGTAAACGTATATAATATATAAACAGTACCACATGTACCATACTAATGCAAATATTATGTAATAATATAAAGCTATTGCAAAACCAGTGCCAAATGTAGTTCCAATTAATTGTTATAATATTGATGGTAAACACGATTATACACAACACACTCAAATATAAGCATATTTATAGAACAATATTCAATATTGTATACGATTATATTATATTGTTTCGTCTAAGCTAGTTGGAGGGGATAATTTTATGCTCAAAGCTAAGTTTTCTATAGTCTCCTAATTGGACCATTATACATTTGAAAGTTAACAATATAAATACAATTAACAAACTACGAAGTACCTACCTATATTTGTTTATAATATAATATTATTATATAATGACGTACCTGCCAATAGGTAGTGACTATGAACATTCTGTTATTATATTATAATAATATGTCATTACCCCGCCGCCGTCTTAAACGCGGAATTGGCCCAGGGACCTCCTTAACATTTAAAAAAAAAAAATAATAATAAACCGCTTAGAATATTATAAAGTAGGGTCATTGGACCCCCTTCAAGTCATTCAGTCCTGCGTATACTTGTACCCCTCCCCACTCCTCCCCCAAATTACCCGTTGTATAAATTTAATAAAGATTGTATACATATATTCTTGTTTTCTAATAAAAAAAAAATATGTCATTATAGTAAATTCCATTTATGTGTACAAAATGTATTCTCTATAATTATATTATATGAAGTGAACGTGCAGTAAGTACCTAGTAACAATTTTTGGTAAACTGTTACAGGGAGATAAATTCCACATTAAATAATATATAAGTAAACCGCGTATAATTCACTTATATACCTATAATACTAGTTATAGTATATTATTGTAAATATTATTGAAATCGGTTTTATTTCGTTTAAAAGAGACGAAACACGCATAAGGCATATAAAAGTAAATAAATCAATGATACCTACGTACCTACATCAAAAGCATAATAATATATATAGGTACACTTAAATCGTGACATAAAATTATTAAATTATACTGCCGTATCGTAAGCGAAAGCTGTGGATGGTATACCTGCTGCAGATCATTATTTAATATATTTTAGCGATCGGACGCTATAGGTATGTATTTTTTTTTTTATTTTTGAAACAATTGAAGATAGCCATTCTATAGAGTATATATTTTTGTGAACATTTTGAGCTTTTGACATTTTATTTTCATTAACCTCATGATTTTTAATAATTTTTTTAGTTTATTAGTAAAACGTCAATAAACTGATTTTTGTCCGGGCGGCGAGTCCCCCTCTACGGCTAATGGGTATATCCTCACGGGACACCCTGTATATATTATGATACTTGTATATTATTATATGCAGTATATCATTATAATATTGTACATTAATAATACCATTAGTATTGGTTAATCAAGGGTCAATCGATTGTCAAGTGCAAACAACAACCAATTGGTAGGTATAACATTATTACTACTATAATTACGTACACTAATATGACGATCAATATAGGTACATTTTTTTAAAAATATTTGAAAGTTACTACATTAGGTAGGTATTACAAAATATTTTTTTTCTACATTTATTAATGATTATTGATTATATTATGTAGGTACTGATAGAGTTATTTTTTAACAGTAAATGTTTATTATATCAAAAAGTATTAACATTTTAGAATAAACTTTTTTTGCATAATGCAATTCATAAAAAAAAAAAAATATTTTTGAAAATAAAATTATACCCGCACACTAGAGTGGCACAGAGGTACTCCGAAAAATATTGGTCTACTATAGTCCGTTTATATAAACTTCTTTATTAAGATTATAACCTTACTCGTTTGAAATTCGATTTTTATTTTTTATTTATCAACATTTTTAGAAAAAAATTCTGCCTAGGAATATGAAATTAAGGACATTGCAATCAGACAATATTATTATTTCCAGTGGCAGATCCGGGGGGAGGGCAAAAGTGGCATTTCTCCCCTCAATCACCGTAGTTTCCCTTTGTTTTACACTGTGTTTAGCTAATTTTGTAGCAAATGTACGTACTTTTTGTACTTTTGCATACTCCATGCCCCCACCCCAAAATTACACCCTGGATCCGCCACTGATTATTTCAATATTTTGTTAATCATACCGAACAATCTGATAACTCGATAACACTCCTGAAAAATCACTTTCTACCCACACATTGACAAGACCCACATGTATACAATTTGATATTCATTTGCATTCTTATATAATATACAAAATAATGATGGTAAAAAAAGTAAAAATTATCAATGTTGTTTTGTAATATGTTCAAAGTATAATATATAAAAATCATATTTTCAAAAATGTTAGTAGGTACCTATACCTATACATTTTGAGAAAGTGCGACAGCATTTAATGTTGAGGAAGAATTATCCTGTATTAAGTATTATTTTTTTTTAATATTTTTACTTTAACTTTAAGTATGTACCAAACTTAGGCACTATTAATCAAAATATAACTTTAAAGGACATTTAAATGTTATTTTTGGGGATAGCGTATAATGTCACTTGTCATAAAATATAATGAAGAAGCCTTGAAGGGAAGTAATATAATACTTATGAGTAATGAACTTAGATATTGTATTTATATATTTTAATGTTTTTTTTTTTCATAAAACCCATTAACTTCATAATGGATAAATAATAAATATATTATAATAGTACATTAAACTAAACACATGACATATTGTACAACTTTTTTGTTTCCCAACACAATGCAGTATTATTAAAAACGGAATAATAATAATATTTTAAACATTTTAATTTAAATACACCTAATGTTAAATTATTTTTTTTTATTTAGATAATACATAGGATGTATATTCGACGACTCTGACTGGTCTCCGAGAGTACATATATAGTGTAATTAATGTATATTCTATCATAATATGTAGGTAGGTACAGGGTGATTCACTAAGTATGCTCACTCCTATTCTTTCCTTTAATAATTTATTTATTTGAATTCGGATTTTTGAAATTTAAAGTAAACCTAAGGTGACTCGATTCCATTTAATGTGTTTTTTTAACAAATAGACCCATCGTATGCCGTTCATACCGACTATCCTAGGCATCAGATAAAACTTTCTGAACATATTTGAATTTGTCATGATGGTGTTTACTCGAAAACTCTCACCCACTTTTCAAAGATACGTTAACAAGTTATAAATATTGTAAATGGTAGATATTGAAGTGAAAAAATTAATTTACTAATAATAGTGAGAGAGTCGTTTTCAAGTGAATTCCATGACGAATTCAAATATGTTTTCAGAAATGTCCGAAGTCAGAATGTCAGAATGTTTCAGAAATTGTTAATTTTGATGAAAAGCACAAGATAATTAATACTCGGAAGTGGTAGAGCGTTATTGACATGTGCGTGCACGTGCGGGAGCGTTCAACTATTTCCTTTTACACATTTCCTTTTACGTAGGAATTAATAATTATCAATTACTAAGCACATAAATTTACACGAACCGGGTGCATCACGTAGGAAATTGCCTCTAGTAAACTCCCCAAAAACGATCCCCTTTCGGATTTTTAAATAGGCGTACTTAGACTTTTATTTATGTCATTATTGCGTTATATTATGAAGACACTATAGGGGGATTTGAAAATCGTAGTAATTACTAATTAATAATCTATCAACAACTATGTACTTTGTATGAATTATAATAAAATATACTAAACCCTGAAATATTACTCATTTTTATATTTTTCTAAAACCATTTATAAGGTCCACTATCATTGGTATAATCATTTTAATAACTTTTAAGTTTTAATACTACTCGTGCGAATTTTTGTCTAGGTACTACTACCTACCTACATAGAATTTGGTATCTTTCTGTAGTTTTTTATGATTTTTCGTAATACTGCTGGGAAATAAAAACAAATTGAATTCCCCAAAGTACTCTCATTAATTTTTAATTTACTTATTGGGCCAGTCTGGAACATTTGGGAACACTGCTGCATAGGTATACCTACCACGGACATAATGTTTCGAATACCTAGTGAAATAATAGTAATTTGAAAAATTATTGTTGTATTATTATTATATTTTTAGTCGAATGTGGTGGAAAAACACGACGCAATATTATTATCATGCGCGTACAGTGCAGAGTATTGGCTAATAAAATATAATAATATTCAGAAGAGAAAATAAAAACCAAATATAATACATAATAATATTATGGTATGGAGGTATATATCTATAATGCTATACGAATTTACCTATACTTGTTACTTGTACATTATTATTTATTATATACTTATATATTTATATAATATAACCTATAATGTGATATTTTATTATGCACTCGTGTGTTGGCAATAATAATTGATCGACATGAAGGACGCGTGGCGTATATAATAATAATATCTAGTAGGTACGTACCCCTACCTATGTGAAAACTAGTGATGGATAATTTATTTTTGTTTAAATCTTTTCGATTTCTCCAGCGTTTTTTCACATCACATTGTTGTACACATAAATATAACAAAATGCTATGCCGTCGTCGTTTGCATAACCATCCGTAGGTACGCCATTGTAATAAGTGTACCTCCTAAATGCTATTATGCAAAGATATTCGTGGTCGATGTGTTTATATATTATAATAGTACCTTAACGTGCGAAGAAATGATAATCGTAAAATAACGATCGACTGGAATCGTATAAAGATAGCATGCAATTATACCTACTGCGCCTATTAATTAAAATAACACGTCTGTAAGTAGTCTGTACAATATATCTCGTGGTGGTTGTAAGAGTAACACTCGTAAGAGTAGTCGTAACTCGTAAACCGTAAAATCACATTGGCGAGACGACAAAAATCGAAATACGACGGAATAGTTGTAGAATAAATAAAGAATACCTTCCAATATAAAATAATATATTATACCACATAATATTATACGTTTACTGTACGTCTGTGGTCTGTATAAAACTTTGACAAGGCCCTGTCGATTCCATCAGTTTCATAACATAATATTTTATATACACACCTAATACATTATCAGTGTTGAAGAGTAGGTAACTTAAACTATAGTCTTAACTTAAAGTTTAAAATTTACAAGTTACTGTAACAAAATTACTTTTTAAGTAATTTATGTTATTTTTTTATAGTAAAACTAGCTGTTTAATTTTTTGCCAACTTAATTGATATTAATAATGTTATATAAGTACATACAAATATATTATAGTAGATAGGTATTATAAATACATCATATATAAGTACACATTTTGGACAGTAACATTTTTATAATAGTTATTGGTAAAAAAAAATGTAATTTTTAACAAGTGGTAATTTGAAAAATGCAATGTTATTCAAAAATTGAAGAATAATATTGTGTTAAAGAATTGTTGTCTTTTTTTGGATTTTAAATAAACATTTTATATAAATGCATATTGTCGATCGTCATATTGCTTAGTCGATGTACCTATCTACAATATTATAACTATTACCGAGTCCTAGTGATATTTTAGAACATAAATAAGAGTAGTACCTACCTAGGTAGCAAATGAATAATTTAATTACGATTTTGAAAGGTTTTTACACTATAACAATGTAACTCGATTGCCAAAATAAAATAGCTTCTCCGACATTACTGTAAATTGTACTAATTTTATCGTGCTATTTATACCAGGTACGTAAATTGCGTCTGTCCAGTGTCTTTTGGCCACGAAGGATTTTTGTCGGAACGCGGTCCGCGAAAAAGGGATCTGCCGGTCGGCCACCCGGCCCACGCCTCGGTTGTCCGCCCGGAGCGCTGGGCCCGGATATTGTTCGGCGCGCCATCTATTGCGATCGTTATTATTATTATATTGGCGGGAAGAGTTGCGCGAAAAACGGGAAAAATAATGTTATCCCATACTAAATAACAATACGTAAAGGTATATATTATTATTATTGTAGACGCATACGCTCGGCGCGCGCTAACATCGCCGCCGCCGTTTTATTGATCGTCCAACGAGCGCGCCGCCGCCGACCCGCCCCACCCCGCTGCCGTTCTCTCCTGCGACGACGACGGACGCGGCACGACGCGAGTACGCGACCGCCCTCAGTCCACCGCCGTCAGTGTCAGCGTCGTTTGTCGTCGTGTGATCCGTCGTCGCCACCTCCGATAGTCATCACAACTCATAACAATAGCGTGAAACCCTCTCCCCACCATCCCGTTTTCCGATTTAGTTTTTCAATCCGAATTTTTTATAAGAAAAAAAAAAAAAACCGTTTCTCGCGGCCCTCGAGTATATTTGGCGGGACAGCTGATCATTTTTTTTTCTCGTTCCCGTCACGTCGTTTACAGGATTTTTTTCGCATGTGCGCGGTCTTAGCCGTTTTCCAACGCGGTCATCCGCAGCGGAGACACCTGCAGCAGTCGTCGTAGTTAGCGTAACATAGCCGCGCCAAGCATTTCACATCTCGGCCGAAATGGCCAAGGTAAGCAAAACAGACGAACAACAATAAATAATCATTAATAATGGGTATACCTAGTCGTGGTTTTATAAAATAACAAAAAAAAAAAAAAAACAATAATTGCGTCCGTCGTCCCATTGTTTTCGAAAATAGCGTCCGATTTACGACGCGACGCCGTGACAAAATATAATACCCATTACAATAATGAACGTATAAAGTAACGATTGTGGCGACACTTACAGTAATAATCATAATATTACGTGTATTGTTACCGTCTCTCGCGCGTGTCGGACGACGACGACGACGAAATCGTGTAATTTCAGTAGGTATAATAATATTATATTATTGTAAAGAGTTCGGCGTGCCGTCGTCTATTTTTACACATTATTCGGGTCAGGTGTCCGCCGTCGTCCGCGTGCGGTTAAATGAGCTCGTGGTGGCCGGCGCGAGGCGGAGGCGCCCTCGAGCGGCTCACCTGGTGGCCGTTGCAGCGGTTGTAGGCAGTACCTACAGCCGGTGGTGGAGGCGCCTCGCCGCCAGGGAAACCGGGACGCTGTGGATTTTTCGTACGGTTCTCGGGAACGACCGTTCGCCGCGTGCTGGATATTGTTCTGTTCGCCGAAACTATTCGTATTGTTACCTACCCACAAACAGATCGCGACCGGGTAATCGGTATCGCACGGTTTTGCGGAATCGAGGACGAACGAGTTAGAACGTTACATTAATTCATAAAACATGGATAACACGAATGCGGGGCGGAAGGATCAAAAAACATATTTTAGGACGCTGTTAACGTCATCGCGGTGTAAAAATACAACTCCCGTTCGTGTAGAGGGTATTCTGTAGCTCTCCCCGATGCCTCGCTCTACTATCTCTCCGTCTTATCGTAACAAAACAGTTGGTTTCGGTTTTTCTGTACTGGAATCTAAATTTTACCGTTTTATCCGATTTAATAATAATATTATTGTGCGATTCGCGTTTTCGTCGGTGATGATGATAACCTTGGTAGACAGCTCGCCCAGCCAGCCATTTCCCAATATATAATTTACCAACGATAATAATACCTAATGATAATTGTAATAATACGTAGGTACTGCAGCTGCATAGATATCCAACAATATGATTGTCACACATAATATATTGTACGTTTTTTTTTTTTTAACGTGATACTAATTGACAATAGGCAGGTACTCATAATAACAACAATAATAATATACGGTCTGTAGTTTGTACCTACCATCGTGACGATGCCATCGTCTATTGCACAGCGCATAGAGCCCGTATTGCTTTTTCTGAATTTTTTTTTTTTTTTTTGAGATAGGTAGGTTGTAAATATTTGGTTATACTCTCGTTTGCCATATTGCCATGCGACCCATTTAAAAATTTCGAACAATAAAATATATTGTTTCATATCACATCGTTATAATCTATACACAAGTATGATGTTTACCTGCATTAACACAAAACCAACAGTTCGAAGCGTTCAAACGTTACGGTATACCCTATTTATTTACTCAGGTGAATCCTCCTCGTTTGAACAACCGAGTTTGCGAATTGACGAATTTATAGTATGTGCCTATTCCTATTTAGGACTTTTAGGTACCTACGATGTTACAGCAAGCACTATAACCTATGTATAGTTACCGGTCGTGATGTTTAAAATATGAGCAGGCTTTTGAAAGTATAATTGAAATCGTTGTCTTAACTTGGATTACTAATTTTTAATAATAATATTATTCTTATCTAATAAACTTATTATAAACATTTTTGGGTACATAATAATAATATTAATTTCTTAATTTTTATAATAGATAAAAAATATGAGAATTTTTATACATTTATAATTGTAAAATATATTTGTATGTTTATCCATTTCGTCTATTTCTTTCTCTAATACTTTTTAGTACCATGACTACCATGATGTGTAGGTCTAAACCACGGTGGTTATCTACTAGATAACCGTGGTCTAAACATTCCGTGTCGGTTGTTGATACTAGTGGGTAAGTGAGATCTCACGTAATTATCACGTAATACTACCTTATAGTCTACAATATTTAATAGATTTCTAACATAATAATATATGCCTATTACCTACATATAGTGTTAAATAATACATTATGGTACATTATTACCTACTGCAGTTTTTGTATTCACTTATTTTTTTATATTTTTATTATTTAAATTATTTTATTATTATTATTATTATTATTATTTCAATGAATATCTTATTAACAATGAGTTTCGTACTCATACTTAACTGTAACGTCTGTAAGTAATAACAGTAATAATATCATTAATTTAGTACCTAATACCTAGGTAATAGGTACCAATACATATATAGGTAAGGATGTTCCCTATTGGGCTAATAATACTAAAGTATCGTAAGAAGTTATGTGATCTTGGGTCATGCATCATGCTACAAGTCTTTGGTATGACACATTGACACTGATATAATTAATATACAATAATAGATACGAATAGGTTAGTACGAATTACAGGTAGTAGCTTACATTTAAGTTGACACCTCGGTTGATACTAAGTCAATAAGTCAGCACTATTAAACTATTTACAAAAACAATAGGTCGGGGACCTACTAACTACCTTGATACTTTTAATCTTTTTTTCGTTAAATTAGTAATTTTTGTAGATAGGTACATAAAAAGTATTTTACCTTGTATTTTACGGTATTCTTAAAATTAGTTGATTATATTTCAAGTAATATAACTTAATACTGATCATAAAATTATAAAATAAAATATTATATATATATTTTATTGAGTTAATGCTTCAACATCTATGGTCATTAGTCTGAAGGTTATTTAGTAGGTTTTTAACTGATGGGGAGAGTACGGTTGGTGAGAGCAAGTGTATAATATGTGGCGAGGATTTGTCACTAAAACCCGGGTGGTCACCCATCCGGGAACTAGCGACAGCGGCTAATGCTTGACCTGAGAACACGTTTGTGACTGAGGCCAACCAGCTTAGCACACCAGGCCACTTAAATATGTTAAACGACACGAATTTTAATATAAATATGTTTGCGGATTCGCGATAACAATTAGATTTAGTTAGTTATGTTTACATTATTTCTATATTAGTTTTGTAATTTTAAAAACTTTTTGTACCTAGATTCATGGTTTAAAATTACCCTTTACGGTATTATACAGCTGGTGTTTGCCAAAACCGTTTTTAAAAATGCAATGGTTATAGGGATCGGCTGTAAATAAATTTACTTACCTACGTAATTCAAACTTAAAAAACTATTTTCACACAGTAAATTTATAAAAATTGTATTCCTATTGAATATGACGGTAAGTATATTAATTGATTAGCTCGATATAAAATGTTTTTAAAAACGGTCGGTAGTTTTTATATTATTATTATTGTTGTTTTCAAACACATTTGAAAGGTGCGATCAAATTAAAAGATATTTTTTCATGTAACGACCTAAAAAATTCGTTATATATTCAATATATTCTTAGTCATAAAGTATTATGTAGGTATTACAAAATTACTGATTGATTTTTGAGTAAACCTTAAAGATAATTATAATTTATATCTGTATAATACCTTATATTATTATAATATTATGATAGGTTAGATTAGGTTATGTTTAATAATATGCCTTGAGTTGTGTTCTATATTATTAATTACGTTCTTCGAATTAAATAGGTATGTAATGGTTTTAATTTACGTTCACCTGAACCACTATAATATATGCCAATCTAGTTTTAGGTTGAGTTTTAGGTATAGGTACCTACCCCGGTACCAACTACTTATTTGAATTGTGTTCTGATAAGCTGGAATTGAATACGTGTTTTTTCTGTGCTTAATTAAAGTTTCTTATTTTAGGTAATGGTTATGTGAAGCCAGTAAAGGTTTTAATTTAATATTTCATAATATAATTTATACATAATATTATAAAACAAATAATGTTATCAATCTAACGTATTATTAACGTTAGTATTTTTCTCATAGACTGCAGTGCGGTTGCCTTATTATTTTTAATTAAACTAAAATAATTGAATGATAAATATAGGAAGTGTTTAATGAGTAATGACTTAAAAAAATGAAACATTTTATGGTAGAATATAGTCGCCCTGTACCTGTATAACCTAAGACGTAAGACATTGAAATTTAAACTTTTTTTTGGAAACAGTTATTAAACTAATGAGTAGGTTTTTAATTATTTTCTATTTAAAAAAAATCAATCCTTCATAGGCGCAAATAGCGTTTGGGATTTGGGGGGGGGGGCTAAAGCCTTACTTTGATAAAATTATATAAGCTTAAAGCAAAATGTCGGAAATGTTTGGGAGGATTTTGCCCCTAAAGCCACGGCCCTATTTGTGCCTGTAATTAGGATAGTATATACATAAAAGTCATACAACCTAAAGACATAAATTCAATTAATTTAAGATGTTGTTTGTGGTTTATCATCTAAAATAGGTTTATGGTATTTTTATTCAATTTACGACAACATTTGGAATTTTTCTGAGGAAATTGCCTTAAGAGGATGCTATCCATGCTTTTGTTTTCTCCGTCTTGCACACTAAGGATTTTTAAAATGTCTAGATAAGAACATGATCTGTGCTTAAGCGTTGGCTTTTATTCGATATTTTCATTTTTGATGTTTCACATACCCATATCTTGCTTGAGAATGAAAATATTGAAAAATCGCTAAAGCTCAAGCACAGATAATGTTTTACATAAAAGTTTGATAATAAGTAAATTCCGAGGTAAATTCACTCTAATATCAAAACTAACAGCCCACTATTAAAACTAGTAAACGAAGATGTTCTGTGTCCGTACTTGTAGGTATACAAAAAATCCATGGGTAGCGTTCTCTTAAACCATTTCTGAGGTTAAGATATAAATTATAAACTGTTATATAAAATACGTTCAGTCTCTCACATTTATCTCCACTCTAGAGTGCAATTGATTTAAAGTAGGTTTATATTACAATAGGTACTATAGATTTGTAACACCAATAAAATTAATATTCCCGTTAATATTGTAAATTTTGTTATGAAGTATATATTTTGTACTTTGTGGGATTGTATCTAATTAAACCTCGAATTAAACATAGTAAACAATTTTTTATTTTTTACACAATTTTTTTTCCGTGGTTTTTTTTCTATTACCGTTTCGTCTGGTTTCAAGACTCATCAATAGTAAATCTTTACACATAGTACAAATGTACAATTAATAATAGGGTATTATCTTATTACTAGCTGATCCCGTTTCCCGTTAAATTTACCAACTCTATATGACGCAAACTTTCTTCAATTCGTTATTTAATATTCGGTGTATGGTGTTCTGAATTTATCTTAACTTTTTCGTTGCCCGGAATAATAATAATAATAATTCTGATTCACAGCAGTATATTATCAGGTAGGCAATCTACCTGCGGTAGATCGCAGACCCCGTGATGTTTGTACTTAAGTGTATGATACAACTCTAAAGTATCAAAGTTATACCAAGTTTGTTGTATTCCACCTATGGTGGATTAATATAATCAGTTAATACAAAATCCTAAACGTACTAATATCAGATGAATAAAGAAAAACCAAATTTAACTTTTTAAACTAGCCTGTCTTCTTCCAAAGGTCTAATCTACACATAAACATTAATTTATTTATAATATATATTGACAAAAAACAAAATACAAATCAACAAACATGCCCGATTAACCAATAGCAACCAATATAAATTATAATACACTTTTTTGCCACTGTTGTATTTTTTTCATCCTGATTTCCTACTTTTCCGGTTAATTTTTCTTAAATTTTCTTTCAATCTTCTCCAGGCAATGACGAGCATTTAAAAAAAAAATTGAGACAAATCGGTCTGGCCTTTCTCGAGTTTTAGAGAGACAAACGAACAGCAATTCATTTTTATATATATATAGATATATACCATGGTTTGTTCATAGAATTGAGTTGCAATATTTTATAATAAAATATTGGATTCTGTTATTATTACTATTATCTTATCGTAAAAAATAATCCAACCTATATTCATAACTCTTGACCGTTCTTAAATGAAAATGTAAGCCTGACATAATTAACAGCTCTAATATGTTTGGCCAATTTACATATTATTTTAGTTACGCTTGTTACTATTTATAATTTATATAGATATAATTTAATTTTTTTTCTGTTATTTATACATTGGATTCAAAGTAATAATCCATGTAAAAACTTCGTGGGCGTATATTTCAATTTCGGGTTTCCGTTGTGCTAAATTTAATAATAATTAGTAGTTAGTAGGTTATAATATTGTAGGTAGGTATATTAAATAATCTAAAATTCTATACAATCCACTCGACAATCCACAAAGTCAATATTAAATTGTATAGTAGGTATAGTGTACACCGCACAGTCAGATTACATATTGATGTATTTATATTTTTTGTTAATAATACTTAATATTAATACTATTAAATTATAGTGTAATCTTTGTCCTGTATGTTATTTACAGGGGTATTTACCGATTTGTTTGTCTTATACTATCACATGCTTATCTACCAAAATATTACAATTTTTGTTTGTTCAAAATCAAATAGGTACACCATTTTTTATAAAGTTTTCACATCTTATTTTAATACAAGTATATTTTAAATTTATTTCTTCAAAAAAATAAAACTAGTAAGCTATATTTGAAGATATTAATATAAATAAAGTTGACTGAAGTATTAAATATTACGAGTATACGACAACTGAAAATGATAAGTAAATCATTCAAATAATAAAAAAACGGATGGCTCATGTCTGAAAGCTCTCAGGTTTTTGTGATGTAAATAGGTACGTAATTACGTAAATAGGCAC